>JAVYIG010000717.1:267500-470483 GCA_035222895.1 Strongylocentrotus droebachiensis | reverse complement strand
TCAATCAAATTAGATCTATGACGAACGTGACGAAGGCATTGTTGGGGGAGGGGGGGGGGGGGGCTCTCTTGCAAATCAGTTTTTATGTACTGAAGAGACTACCTTGTATAAAGAAAACAGATTATTATGAACCAATGTGACTATTAATGGTTTCTATGTATGCATACAAATTATAACCGAACCCGCAGGCAAAACCATGGGATAAGCACATGTTTGCATGCATACATATCTTCCTTTGTTTACTAGTAGTAAAGGTCGTTCGGGGCAAATATCTAGACAAAGCGGCCCGCCGGCACTTATCTCGCAGCGGCAATGCGTAGATCATATTAAACGGCGACGAGTTCACGATTAGTTCAGGGCGTTTTTTACCTTTTCGGCAAGTGGCCCTAATTTTAAAAGGGGCACTTACTTGAAGTAAAAGGAGTCACTTTCCTATGTAAAAACGAGCATGGGTACTTGAAAAAGTGTGGGGGCACTGTGCCCCCCCCCCGGCTGCGTTATTTTTGTCGGCGGCACAGATTGGGGTTAGGTGCGTGTTGAGCCTATGGGAAAGTTTAGGGTTAGGGTTAGGGTTAGGGTAAGGGTTAAATCAAGACCCCTTAACAAAACAAAACCAATCTGTGCCGCAGAAGAAAATAACCCCCCCCCCCCCCCCCCGGCTCCGTGCCTGTGCACGCTACACACTAATCTTGTGTGACTTTCAGATATTCTGAGCTGTACTGATGAAAGTTGCGGATTTTATACTAGGTGCCCAAACGTTAACACCCTTCGGTGATCGGCCGATTACCCTAGGAGGCCCAGCGGACATCGGCGGATGTCCGACTGATGTCCGCCCAATGTTTACATATCGGCCGGCATCCCGCCGATCACCGCGGAGTAGTCGGCGGGATATCGGAAGGATGTCGGCAATACACCGTCCGATGTTATTTCCGAAAATTGACAGCAGTTCTGCCGATTGCCCGCCGCTTATCCTAGGGTCACCCAGCGATTCCCCTATAAGCATCGATATAAAATCTGGTGCCTGATTTCTCCCCGACCTCTACAAATCGCACGATGCCCAAAGATCGGGTACATCGCCCGACATCCGAGTTAAATGTGACGTAGGCAGCTCCGATTTGGATAAAAATCATCCATCCATTTTACGGATGTTTAGTTGCATGGTTGATCATTTCCTGCGTTCTGGTTTGATAAAACTATACATCAAATCGAATAATGGAATCGGTTTAGACTATACGTCTATTCGATGGCTGAGTCTCACATAAAAGTGATAGCAGCTTACCTGAAATCGCGTAAATCAGAGCACATAACTCCAATATTGAACTCACTACATTGGCTTAAAATTCACCACCGCATATCCTTCAAAATTCTTCTCCTGTGCTACAAAGCTATCAATGGCTTAGCCCCCTCTTACCTTTCCGATCTCATATCCTTACGTTCCCGTACGTCGTCACGAACACTTCGTTCATCTTCCACATTACTGTTAACACCTGGACCCCGCACTAACACCCGGTATGGTGACCGCGCCTTTTCAGTTATTGCCCCCGCTCTCTGGAACAAACTGCCCGCCTTTATTCACTGCGCCCCCTCTGTATCTCAATTCAAATCTCTACTCAAAACCTATCTTTTCAAATTGTAAATTGCAGTTGTGCGTCGGTCAATGGAGGTGCGCACCATATTTGTCTTTATTTAGTTGATTGCCACTGTTTTTCTTACCTTATCTATGTTACTTTTGTATTTTTGCTTTTTCTTCTAATTTAATTCTACGGGTTATAGTCTTCTCTTAATCAGAACACTGTGCGCTCAGAAACATCAGTATTAAGCGCCTAATAAATGTTATGTATTATTATTATTGTATAGTTGTATAGTTATACGAATTATGGCATGTCCCTTACAAAAATGTCCTGTGGTAATGCTGTGGTAATACCACAGGATCGTACCACACAAATTACCACAGGATTGTACCACACAAAAGTCCTGTGGTAAATTTGGGACATTTATCCTGTGGTAAATTTTGGGACATATCCTGTGGTAAAAATTGGGACATATCCTGTGGTAAAAATTGGGACATATCCTGTGGTAAATTTGGGACATTCCTGTGGTAAATTTGGGGACATATCCTGTGTATGTGGGTATGCGGGCCTTTAGGGCCTTAGGGCCTTAGGGTATTGAACATCCCTACCCTTTAATGCAAAGTTCCAGGTCACCCTTGGGCAAGGTGTAGCACCTGACAGCCTTCCCCGAGTCCATAGAAATACTGGGATGATGTCCAGCGGGGGCTAGTTTATCATGATTCCGGGTGGAGGGTACTCGTCAGCTGTAGTGAAAGCAAACCTTCTAATGGAGTCCAGCCATGATGAAAATTGGTCCTGCGGAAGGCAACGGGAACCCACCGCAGTATCATCCTCAGGATGACCCAATATATATGATATGATAGTTGTCAATTCAAATAAAGCCAAAGACGTTAACGGGACTCTAGACACTAGATGCCAGGGTGTCGCGTCCGGCAGGGCCAGCAGTGAGGATGGTCAGGTCGTCATCCAGCAAAGTCCTCACTCGCGCGTTGGCACTTGGAATGTTAGAACAATGAGAGACGACAAGATAGAAACCATCAAACGTGAGATGCGACGTTATAACATGAACCTGCTTGCTCTTACTGAGGTTAGATGGCTCGACAGTGGTGACTTCATGAGTGATGAATTCAGAGTGATATACTCTGGAGGGAAAGCAAGACAACGTGGTGTTGCCCTATTGCTGGACAAGCATACTGCAAAGAATGTATGTAGGATAGAGGCTGTTAGCGATAGACTGTTAGCAGTGAGAATAAAAGGATCACCAGTTGACATCGTTGTGCTGGTTGTGTACATGCCTACAAGTGACTATGAGGACAAAGATGTGGAGGATATTTACGACATGATTGATGAGGAGCTGGACAAAGGGAAAGGAAATGACTATCGTATTCTTCTCGGTGACTGGAATGCTGTTGTTGGAAGCTCACACAAACATGATGATGCTGTTGGAGAGTGGGGTCTTGGCAGGAAAAACCATAGAGGAAATACGCTAGTACAGTTTTGCAAGAGGAGGAAACTGGTGATTACCAACACTCTCTTTGAACAGCACCCTAGACGTCGCTATACATGGAAAGCACCTGGGGATATCGCACGCTACCAGATTGACTATATTCTTGTGAACCAGCGGTACAAGAATAGTGTTAAAAGTCCCTGGCATATCCAGGCGCAGACTGTTACTCGGATCACAACTTGGTGCTGATGACAGTGCAGCTGAAACTAAAGAAGATGAGAGGGAGCTGTAAAGTGACAAAAATAGATAATGCAAAGTTGAAACAGAATGCATTAGTGTATGCACGTGGTGTCCAATCCCGGCTGAACTCTAGAGAAATCCCAGAGGAACCCTCGGTTGAAGAGGAATGGGAAAATCTAAAAGGTGCCTTGCATGGTAGTGCTGAAGAAAACGTTGGGTTCAGTAAGAGAAAGAAGATCCGTAAACCATGGATAACGGAGGAAATGATAGATAAGATGGATCAGAGAAGAATGCTGAAAAATGACAACTCTGCAGAAGGAAAAAGGGGTTACAAGAGGCTTAATAACGAACTAAGAAGAGCTACAGACACAGCACGAACTAAATGGTGGGAACAACAATGCAAGGAATTAGAGGATCTAAACCGCAGGGGGAGAACAGACCTTATGTACAATAAAGTGAAAGTTCTTAGTGACGATATGAACAAAGGGAAAGGAAAGAACAACACAATAGGGGTTCTGGATGTAAATGGAGAACTGCTAACCAACCAACGGGACATAGAGGAGAGATGGCGTCAGTACGTAGAGGAGTTGTATGCAAGGGACAATAAACCAGTCGCTCTGCCCTTGGAAATGGAAGATTATGTCATGGCGGATGACGTTGGTCCTTCCTTACTTCCAGAAGAGGTGCGTGCTGCAGTCTGTCAGTTAAAGGAGAAAAAGGCGGCTGGTGAAGATAACATTACGGCTGAAATGCTCAAGAATATGGGGGAAGCTGGCATAATGGCACTGACTAAACTATGTCAACATATATATGAACAGGGAATCTGGCCAGATGATTGGACAAGAAGCCAGTTGATAACTATTAAGAAGACCACAAAGGCAATCAGATGCGAGGATCACCGCACTATCAGCCTGGTATCACATGCTTCAAAAGTATTACTAAAGGTACTCTACCATCGGATTGAAGCGAGGTCCAGAGATTATATTGGAATTGACCAATTTGGCTTTCGAAAAGGGGTCGGCACTCGAGAAGCAATCGCTGTGATGAGAATACTAAGTGAGAGATGTATACAGCATGATCAGGACCTATATATCTGTTTTGTGGACTATGAAAAGGCATTTGATCGTGTCAATTGGACTAGGTTGATGGAAGTGCTGTCAGCCATTGGTGTTGATTGGAAAGACCGTAGATTGATTGCATCCTTGTACATGTCTCAAACTGCCAGCGTTCGCGTTGGAGATGGGGTCTCTGAACCAGCCGTCATTGGACGTGGAACACGTCAGGGATGCCTTCTGTCTCCTCTTCTCTTCAATATCTATGCAGAGGCAATGGTAAGAGAAGCTCTGGCAGTGTTAGAAGAAGGAGTGATTGTTGGAGGAGTGCTGATTAGGTCTGTACGGTATGCTGATGATCAGGCCACGCTCGCTGTCACTGCCGATGGTCTTCAAAGACAGATGGTACAGATGGATCAAGTGGTCAGGAGCTATGGCATGAGAATCAACGAGAAGAAAACGAAGGTGATGATGATAAGTAAAGGCAAGACAAAAGAAATAACTATCATGATAAATGGCAACAGACTCGTGCAAGTCAACCACTTCAAATATCTAGGCAGTGTGCTGACTGAGGATGGCAAGTCTGCCAAGGAGGTCAACTTGCGCTCAGCTCTGGCAAGAGCTGCCTTCTTTCAAAGACAAGATATCCTGATGAGCCACAACATTGATCTTAGTTTGAGAAAACGTCTTGTGAAGTCCCTAGTATGGAGTGTACTGTTGTATGGGGCTGAGACGTGGACACTCACTAAAAAGGACATGCAGCGATTGGAGGCGGTCGAAATGTGGTGCTGGCGCAAACTACTAGGTGTGTCTTGGAGGGACATAGTTTCGAATGAAGAGGTGTTGCATCGAGCTCAAGAAAGGCGGGTGCTGATTCAAACGATTAGAGAGAGACAGAAGAAATGGCTTGGACACATAATGCGGCATGATGAGGGCTTGATGCTCATAGTCATAGAAGGTCGTATTCATGGAAAGAAGAAGAGGGGAAGACCTCGTAAAAGCTTTCTAGACGATGTTATCACACAATGTGGAGCAACAGGGTATGAAACGATGAAACGGTTGGCTCAAGACCGAGAAACTTGGAGAGAAACTTGGAGAGACACTTGATATAGAATTTTGAATGGGTCACTGAACCTGTCATAAACTGACAGATCACTATTGATGATGATCCTGTGGTAAATTTGGGACATTCCTGTGGTAAATTTTGTGACATTTACCACAGGACCATCCAGTGGTTACCACAGGAAGGATTAGCATGTGGTACCAAATACCACAGAAAGGATTAATATGTGGTACCGGATGATTACCACAGGATTACCACACACCCGTTACCACAGGACTACCACACAACGTTACCACAGGATTACCACACACCGGTTACCACAGGACTACCACACAACGCTACCACAGGATTACCACACACCGTTACCACAGGATTACCACACAGCAGTTACCACAGGATTACCACACACCCGTTACCACAGGATTACCACATACCCGTTACCACAGGATAACTACACACCAATACCACACACGTTACCACAGGATTACCACACACCAATACCACAGGACTACCACACATCGTTACCACAGGATTACCACACACTCGTTACCACAGGACTACCACACACCGGTTACCACAGCACTGTGTGTGGTAATCCTGTGGTAACCGGTGTGTGGTAACCCTGTGGTAATCGGTGTGGTAATCCTGTGTGTGGTAATCTTGTGGTAACTGTTGTGTGGCAGTCCTGTGGTAACGGTTGTGTGGTAGTCCTGTGATAACAAGTGTGTGGTAGTCCTGTGGAAGCCGGTGTACATGTATGGTAGTCGTGGGATAACGGGTGTGGTACATCGACACCAGTTACCATAGCATTACTACACAACCTTGCACAAAATCCAATGTATATAAGTCGAAATGTTCCACAAGTGAAACTACGAGAGCCCCCCTTTTTTTGTATCCTTTAATTTGTGAAAGCTTTTTCTTAATAGGTCCTTACATATTTTTCATCGACTTATGCAAGGTTGACTTTAATGCTATACATATTTGTGGTAATGTGGTCATAGCATGGTAAATGGTCCTCCTCAGTTACAGTGCATGCAACTGTAATTTGTGTGTGCCGGCATGACCTTTGGTAAAAGCAATACATGAAATAAACTTGGAAAAGCAACATAACCATGTATATCTGTGAAGAAAATATATTTGTTGGAAAAAAAAACATGAAACATGCAGTGAGAACATAACACTTTTTAACATGGAACCTCATTACATTTGGGAATCCGGATGTAATCTATAAGGGATGCATGACAATGTAAAATACAGCATAACAAGAACAATTAGGCGGGTATTGACCTTGTTAACATCTCATCCTTCACACCATATGTGTGACAAGTTTTACTAACAATGCTATACTCACTACTGGTGATCAGCCATGCATAAAGTCTTTTGTCAACTCTGTTTGCTACGGAAGCACCCACTGAAAACGAATGCGTTTAATAAAATTATGGAAATGCAAGCATTACTTTAAACAAACAGAACTTTGTTATTCCTGGCTCATTTCTCTTGATTGAGGTGTCAAGGGCAGAAAAGGGAACTTTCTAGAAATGTGATTTTCTCTTTGAAATTCAGATACCGCCCGCCAAATGATTTTGTGGTTCCCTTTCTTCAATTTGTTTTTACTCGCTCATGCATGAATATGCGTCATTTGAATGGTATCAAATGAAATAGGAGAATCTAAGGTTTACAAATATGTGTCATTTATTTTAAGTTATGATACAACATCGATTATTCTCAGTTTTTTTTCTTTCTGGGATGCACTATATAGGGTTAAGCAAATCCCTATTCAAAACGAGTTAAGAATTTTTGTAGCAATTAATCAAAAACAATTTACCAACTATGTGTTTTATCGTCCTTATATCACGATTTTATTGTTTTTCCAAAACAAAATTTTCAATTGTTTAAACCCTAAATATAATAATTATTTCTTTTATACAATCTAAAGTAACATTTTCTTGTTGGGGAGGGGGTGTGATGAGATAGTCACTTTATAGATGGTATAATATTCCACGAAACGCAGTCGCATAAAAGCTCTATCAAAATCTTAAAACAAAAAGAAAAGAACACTACACTACACAACTCGTAAAAATTGTTGTTAAAAAGGTACCCAATTCACTCTACTTTGACCTCGACCGACTGTGCCTTCTTGAAAAGCTTTTTTTCATTTGACAGCTTGTTTCGAGCTGCATCCCTGAAGGTACGCATCGGAACGACCGGAAATTTAGTTTGTACTGCCTCTGTGAAATGTCATAGAGAAAAAAATAGAAAGATATCATTATTATAGGTGAGGCAGCTTGAGCAGACCCAGCTATTTGGAAACAGAAAATTCAAATCATGTGATTTTCAGACTTAATTAATTCAGGGTTTCTTCAACGATGAATAATGACCACGAATTGCACTTCCGTTGAGAAACCAATGCCAGAAATGGTGAGAGCAACTAGTGGCATTTACCGACTGCTAAGGTTAAGTGCAATATCAGTAAATTGTCATGTATGTTAAACCAGGCCTGGTTAAACCAGAAACAAGAGATATATACGAATGCTCAAACCCGAATTGCACTTACAGTTGGGATCACTATAACAGTCTATTTCATTTTAAACATATATGTGGACGTTTTCAGTATAACTCCATTTCAATATGAGGTAATCAGTCAGACCGCAGCGCTCCTAAAATCGCACGTATTTATACAAGTCGTATTCATGAAATTTACGTCTTTGCATACGTAATGAGCAACAACATCCCTTCCTTTCCGCTGTCATAAGTCTGCACAGAATCGACATATAAATATGAAATCTTCGGATATATTGAGATTAAACTATGAACAAACATACTCCTTAATAAGGAAGCAAACATGGCTCACAAAATAGTAGAACTTGTGAGATATATATTTCGCATTAAAATCAGGTTTTGAACTTTTTGATTAACTAGCTTTAAAATACTCTTTTTTTTCTCCCAATGATTCCATGAGAAAATAGGTTTATGATCTGCAGAAAATCTTCTGCTTTCCAAAAATACCTCAAACACAACATTTCGAGTTCTATACCAGTCAGGAGCCAGCTAAATGTACAGTATATGCAACATTGCTTCAATCACTGCAGTCTGATTGGCTGGCCTGATTTTGAGTGCGATTTGATTGGCTGATGCCAATCTTACCACGCACTGTTTGTTTACGAAAGGTCATTGGATTGAGCGGGTAACGGCTCCCACGTGTTTCAAAATCCCCGCTCGCTCCTGTCCGAGATTCCAGCAGCCAATCAGATGGCCGCATTCATATTCTCTGAAGGAAAATTTGGATGTGTCATATATTTTGCTGGCTCCTGCCTGTATAAAAGTTGAATGATATTAAAAGTGACAGCATTTTAAAGCTAAGATTTCATTCTTTATAAATATCTAAAAATTTTGTGGAATCATGCAAAATTAAATATTTTTATAGTCACTTGAAACGAAGGGAAATTTTCGTTTTTGTTTCATATATTTTACCAATATTTCAACAATATTAGACATAATAAATTATCATAAAAACTACATGACAGGGAAGTGTAGAATATATTCTTTTGAAAGATGCAAGAATCAAGAAATTTCTTTCACAAATTCAAAATCTACGGCCATTGCAAAAAGTTTTGTTTTAGCCCGTTGTCTTTGCACAGCGCACATCGAGGATTTAGCGATCTGTATAAAATTCGCACTTTTGCCTCATTATCTCGGGCGCTGCGGCCCGACTGTAATTGGCTAGGTCCTGAGCACTTTATTATGATGGGAGTGGACTGTATTTATCTATAGAAGACCCCCACCCCTAATACTTTACTTGAACATCCATTATCTATCCTTCCTATGCTCTGACCCTTAATTTCCAATATTTGAATTGTTTATTTCACAATGGCAATTTTTTTTTTTTTTTTTTGCAAAATTAATACTATTACAATAAATATGTAACTCCCATAGAGTGAATGTGTACCCCCCCCACCATCCTTGTCATTTTTTATTCCATCAAGTGCTAATGGGCTCATATCTATAGGCATGATAGAGCTTTTGTTCAGCTTTCAAATGACACCAATTTCAAAATACCCTTCCATTTATTCAAGATATCGTATGTTATGACAGAATTAAGTTTTAAAAAGCCTAACAAAACCAACCTGTATGGCAAACAGATGGAGGGGAGAGGGAAAATGAAGAAAGAAAAAAAAAGAAGAGAAAAAAAAACAAATCCCCCCCCCCCCCCCTAAAAAGAATTGGAGAGAAAAAGAAGGGGAAATTATTAACAGGAGTCAGAGGGCAAAAGAGAAAGATTGTAAAATCGATGACGGACAAGTATGACGTCAGCACTTTGGTAGTACATGTATATAACAAGGTAAACTAATTTTGATAGTCTCAAGGACCCCATTATACTGAGCTTCCACTGTATAATGTATACTGTAGTGTGTGGTTGTGAAATTGTAGAGAGGATTTTGTATAGGATGAGTGAATAACTTACTGAATATTTCGTCCATTTTGGCAGGATCTATTTGTGGTCTCGCATCCTTGCCAGTATTTGCGTTGGATGACGATCCAGTGAGGCTATGTGATGCCATTTTCTTCCTTGAAAAGGCCTTTGCCATGAGAGCCTGAATTGCCTTTACCGGGCCGGCCGGGGCTCCTACTACTGGCTTGGGTACTGTTTTTTCCTACATGCATAGAAGAGTGCACAAGATTAAATATTTTGCCTAAAGAGCTAGGTATTAATCACCTATGAAAATTTTAATAAATTTTATTATAATATGCAAATATGGAAGAAGCATGCATAGTTTAACGATCATGCATGATCTTGTCAACATGTTTGTGTGGCCTAAATTATACAAGCAAACTCTTTTTAATAGCCTGTTCAGCAGTTAAAGCCATGCAGTTACATAAATAAATTAACAAAAATAAAACAATTTAAGGTACTGCAGTTTCAATTACAGTACCAAGCTGAGGTATTACAGCATGTGCATGTGTGCAAAACTAGGAAAAGTTATTTCCTTGTCCATTTTCATAAGCTGCATTGTTTGTTGCAAGGTTATGAGATTTTATCAAATTTGATTTAGGAAATGGTCCAGCACATTTTGTTTATATATGGTAAGAAAAGCTGATTTTCCTTATACTACTTTCAGTTATGTAGGGTTAATTTTCAGAATTTATATGACAATCATGCACTTACGAGTCTTGCTGTTGGTGAGGACATTGCCCTTGAGGTTGTACTTTCTGATTTTGTTGCCCTTATCTCCTGGAGAAGCTCTGGTAGTTCTGCAGGAAGTAAAACAATATACTGTTCAAAGTATTTCAATGTTGAATAAATGTATACATATTAAAATAGAAAATTAGCATAAAATATAGACCCTTATTATAGAGAGCACGTCACACAAGAGCTTTTGATAGAACTGTATAATGGTCAGGGATGCCAGTTGCCTTTACCAACTTGGCCTGAAAAGAAGCCCAAACATGTTGGAGCCCCGTACATGCTGTACAATATAAAGACTGAAAAGGGAAGGTGTCAGCGACTGAAATCAGGCAATAATCTGAAAACTGGCATCCCTAAATGGAATGGAAAATACTGCAGTCAGCAAAAATTTGTTTGTCAATTAAACAAGAAAAAACAGTGAAACTTCCATATAAATCTGATGTAAAACAGGCCAGTTACAGCTGTATACAAATTAGGAGATTATGTCATAAGTCACTGTTTATGAAATTTCAAATATTCCAATTTTAGATGTAAGAATAAAGGTTCTGTCTATTGTATTCAAATAACTTACAATAATCACAAGAATTAAACTTTTGATCCAAATGCAAGGAAATTAGGTAAAAATGTTAGCCTTCAAATTGTAGGCTGTATACTCCAGCCTTCTTCAGGGATATGACCCTTCCGACCTACAATATTAATGATTTCACGAGTTCAACGAGGAGGCAATCCTATGTTCTTAGAGCCAAAACTCAAAATATTTGACATTTTTCTGTTGAATTTCGAAAACAGGATAGGCTATGGTGTAAAGAAATGTTGCTTCTGAGAACAGATTATGATCTAAAAAAAAAAAAGAAGACAAGCTCAGCCAAATACTAATATTCTGCGTCACTTACCATTGATGCATGCAAGGGCTGTTACTAAGGCATCCCTCTCCTTTTTGAGAGACTTGTTTTCCTCTTTTAATGAGGTATTTACCATCTTTAGGGTTGTCACCTCCTTCTGTTCTTCCTGTATGTTAAAGACATAAAAATAGACCATTAAATGTCCACTCGATACTTCATGATATAAGTAGAGTACGGGCATAAAAAGGAAGAACACCCTTGAAAATCTTGAATAAACCAATCTGGTATACGCTGTACTGATGTGCATTTCTAAAATACTGCTCAGTTCAGTGAAAACTGAGTCTGTGCTTGCACGGTTCAACCATCAAAATCCATGTCCTCATTAAAGGTTTGGAAAACAATGGAATGTACAGGTTAAACTGGGACCTGGAATATGATTCTAGTCAACTCTGCTTCGTCCAAGGTTATACAAGTTAACTTTCATTCTCCTTTAGTGAAATCTTTATTTTCTTCTGCCCCAAACTGTAAAATGTGTGTTGCAGTCAAACTTGTCGAAGTAGAATCATCTGGGACTTGTGAAATAGCTTTGACTTTACAGAAAAAGTGGAATTACAGGACTATCAATAAAATCTATATAATTAAAGAGAGGGGTTTTGTGCATACCTACGAATTAGCAATGTTTCAACTTTAGCAAGCAATTAAGGTTGACTGTATTAACACCTAGACCTATAACACCTATTTGCCAAATCATGGCAAATGCGCCCGCACAATAACATGCGAAAAATGCATGCTGTAGCGTGTGTACAAAATAGACATGCATATCTCATTTTGGCTGCGAGGTCGTGTTTGTGAGTGGTCGACATTGGATTGTTTGCGAGAGCGCGGCCTGCTGAGTTAAGACAAAAATCGATAAATAAATCTGATCTGATCTTACCTATTTCAATTGTTCTTTCCTCGAAGAAGTCGTACAAGCAGAACTTCATGGCGATTTATTACTTTGAAAGATGGAAGATCGATTCGAAGACCTGAATAATTACATGTAAGTTAGTTGGGCAAGAGCACTGCACGCTGGCCTGTAGTTTAAATTGAGCGCGAATAATATCGTTAACGGATCGAGCATGCGCACTAGCGATAGCGGGGCTAGCTAAATATAGCTTCGGTTGCAAATGAAAAGAAGCAACAATATCCGATAAAACTATGCGATACATTAACTATAAGAATAAATATTTAAATATATAAGTAAAATATTAATTTATTAATTTTAGATAACAAATGTATTTGATTTGACGATTACAATATTTATTTTAGATCATCCGGTCTACTCCGCAACAATGCACAATAATATCGGGATTCGAGATATGGAAAGCCAAATAAGAGTGCGCGCGCAAAGTTTTTTTTTCTGACGTTTTATAACAAAGTGTGACTACCGGTTCATTTATCATGAATTCAATTCCCGTAAATAGTCGCCCAAAATACTTTGGTTTTAAAATTGTTAGGAATTGTGTTGAACAACATACGGTATGTCAACTTTCGCGCTAATTATGAGATCAAATTAATTGACAAGATTTGGCTTTCCACATTTCAGTACTGGATGTACGTACGTACGTACGTCCGGTCCGCGAATTTTTTTTCCGTACTCGAGAGGGCAAATACCCCATGTGCGCATGCGCGTGGACTTGTGATTTCTCTGCTACTTCCCATACGAAATGTACATGACTGTATTCGCATGTGTGCACGATTCGCGTTCTACGAGTAAACGATGGCATAGTAGTCTTCAAACACAGACTCTGATTTGCCAGTTTGACAAAACAATTACGCGTATATCGTGCGTAGCAATAGTACTAGTATTCAAGTCTGAGTAGTTGTATGATTCAGACATTTTAGTGCTTACAGAAATGCATCCCAAATTGAATAGCATGGTATAGTAGTCTGCAAGCACAGACGCTAATCGGACAGTTTGACAACATAGTGTCTTGAGTAGTGCTTTATATTCAAATATGTGTAGTTTTATGATTCAGACCCTACTGGTGCGTGTATTGGAAAGGCATCTCAACTTGCAGAGTGGCATAGTAGTCTGCAAGCACAGACGCTAATCTGACAGACTGGAGGGAGGGCTAGAGAGAGAGAGAGAGAGAAAGAGAGAGAGATATGGAGAGAGAGAGAGAGGGAGAGAGAGAGAAAGAGTGTGAGAGAGCAGTGGCACAATACATAGGCCTACCATGGGGTCTGGAATCATTAAACTACACAAACTTGCATAAAATCACTACTCATCAATACACAATATATTATTATGTCCTTGCAGACTACTATACTACACTCTACACATTGAGATGCATTTCTAACGCACGCACCAGTAGGGTCTGAATCATACATCTACACAGACTTGAATAAAGTACTTCTCAGCACACTACTAGTATGTTGTCAAACTGTCAGATTAGCGTCTGTGCTTGCAGACTACTATACCATTCTATACAAGTTGGCGACTTGAATAAAGTACTTCTCAGCACACTACTAGTATGTTGTCAAACTGTCAGATTAGCGTCTGTGCTTGCAGACTACTATACCATTCTATACAAGTTGCAATGTATTTCCATATGCACTACTGGGTCTGAATCATACAACTACACAGACTTGAATAAGCACATCGCGACACATACGCATATTGATTTGTCAAACTGTCAAATCAGAGTCTGCGTTTGAAGACTACTATGCCTTCGCGTACTCGTAGTGTGTACATGTACATTTTGTATGGGAAGTAGCAGAGAAATCATAAGTCCACGCGCATGCGCACATGAGATTTTTGCTCTCTCGAGTACGGAAAAAAAATTCGCGTCCGGTCCGCGCGCGTCCGAAAACAAGCATTTAATAGTCCTGTAGTATTACGGGTGTATGACCACAACAGTACCACAGCCAGTTGCTCACAATACCACACAAATCTATTTGGTACACTACCACATGCATAACTTTATCATTTGATATTCATGTGGTATTTCAAGTATCACACGAATACAATAGGACAACAAGAATACCACAGCCAGTCGCTCACATTACCACACAATTCTGCATTATATGTGGTACAACTATTTAATACCACAGCATTTAATATTCCTGTGGTATTTCGGGTACATACATGTATTAACAATGTGTACAAATGTAGCACAGGAATAAAACAGAACCACAAGAGTACCACAGCCAGGAGCTCACGTGGTAAATTACCAAGTGGTCTAAACTCACTTTGACTAATGCCCATTTGGTCTCATCCCACATGGTCTAATTCTATTTCGTCTACAACCAGTTCGTCTAATTACCTTTTGGTCTAATTGCCAGTCCGCCTATATACCATTTTGTCTAATTCCAATTTTGTCTAATGTCCATTTCGTCTAATGTCCACTTGGTCTAACACCACTTAGTCAATTCCTGTAACAAACTGATAATAGACCAAATATTCATTTGGGAATTAGACGAAAATGCAATTAGACAATTTGGCTATTAGACGAATTGGCAATTAGACCAAGTGGTCATTAGACCAAGTGAGAATTAGACCAAGTATGTATTGGACCATGGGGAAATTATACCAAATTGTTAGTAGACCAAATGGATTTAGCCCATGTGGTATTAGACAATCTGAAAATTGGACCAACTGTTGTTAGACCAAGTGGACATAAACAGCTCACGTTACCACACGAATCTATTTGGTACTATACCACAGCATTTAATATTCCTGTGGTATTTTGGGTGTTAACCATATATAGCACGTACATGAAAGGACCACAAGAATACCGCAGCCAGGAGCTCACATTACCACACGAATCTATTTGGTACAATACCACAGCATTTAATATTCCTGTGGTATTTCTAGTGGTGACAATGTGTACCACATGAATACAGCAGTACCACAGGAATACCACAGCCAGTCGCTCACATTACCACACAAGTCTATGGTACATTACTGTGGTATTACTAGGCCTACAGGAGTACCACATGACCACAGGAATACCACAGCCAGCCATTCTCATTACCACACGAGTCTATGGTATAGTACCACACATATTCCTGTGGTGTGAGGTATTCCTGTGGTATTTTGGGTGGTAATTTAGGTACCACAGGAATACCACAGCCAGCCATTCTCATTACCACACGAGTCTATGGTATAGTAACACACATATTCCTGTGGTATGAGGTATTCCTGTGGTATTTTGTGTAGTAATTTAGGTACCACAGGAATACCACAGCCAGCCATTTTCATTACCACACGAGTCTGTGATATAGTACCACACATATTCCTGTGGTCGAGGTATTCCTGTGGTATTTTGTGTGGTAAAAACAGTTACCACAGGAAATACCACAGGACATTTTTGTAAGGGGTATAGCCCGCCATACAGCCTAGAAGGGGTGTGCGTGTGTTTTAAGGGTTATGGATCGACTGAAATCGATGTTGATAGTTGACAAAGCCCACGTATTCGACACCTGATAAGCATTAAAATCTTGTGACATCAATCTTTATGACATTGCAAAAATAGACAATGTAAGTTCCTTCAAGCGTAAAATCTTGACAATAACCACACATGCGCTACCTGATTTAAATATATCAGCAGTGACCGTGGCTATAATATTTGTTGGGGTAAGGTCATGCACAAAGAGTAGAAAAGGCTCAATAACAGCAAAAGTACGGTTTCAAATAAACAAGATTGATCGTCGTCGATGAGTGTATGGATATGCGGCATAGGTATGCATTCCATAGGCATGACCGTCAGGCGCGTAGCCACGGGGGGGGGGGGGGGGGGGGGGGGCACGGGGGGGGGGGGGCACGTGCCCCCCCTAAAATTTCCAAGATCGGTTGATTTTTTGTAGACCCCTTTTTTTGACCTCGATCGATTACATGTAAGTGCCCCCCCAAACATCGAACTCTGGCTACGCGCCTGATGACCGTGTCAAGGTATGAACAAATAAACAGATAACAATCGTACAATGGTAAGTCTCCTTACAAAAAAACGAAACAAAAACACGTATAAGCCACTTTGAGACAGGTAAAAACATCCAAATATATCAATAAACTAATATTTTAAGAATGAGAAGCTTAAATTAAATGTTATGCCAAATATCAGTGCCAGCTTCCTGACAAACACAATTACACCGTGCGAGTCAAAAAAAGTTTACACCTATAAAATTGCTAATTATTTTAAAAAATCATCTATGAACAGTAAGTATTATACATCTAATATGAAAGAGTGTTTTATCCCAAATCGTTTGGTATCCATTTTTGTGTGGTATGTGTTCACGCTTGGATGAACAGGAGGCATTGTTTGCGAGAGTGCAAAAGTCGACTTGCGCCAAAATGATGCCTGCATGTATTATGTTGGGATTAGCGGAGTGAGAGAATGAAATGTATGTATCAAATGAAATGCATTGGATAATTTTTGCAGAAGCAAATTCACACACACACACACACACACGCACGCACAAATGTACGTTGATATTTGATATTCGATATTTGATAGGTGTGGCATGATTAGTTTTGTTAGGGATGTTATTTGGATCTGCAAATACCGAATTAATACCCAAATCCCAATTGTTTTATTCAAACATCACACAAGCAACTTTGGCGCAAATCGATTTTTGCCCTCTCGCAAACAATGCCTCGTGTTTACCAAGCGTGAACAAATACCACACAAAAATGATACCAAATGATTAGGGATAAAACACTCTTTCATAAGATGTATAATCATTTACTGTTCATAGACGATTTTAAAAATAATTATCAATTTTCTAGGTGTAAACTTTTTTTGACTCACACTGTACATTTCATGATGCAGGCCTACATCTTATTCAGCTATCTATTCCTCGCGCTCACAAAATATGCATTCAAAAAATCAAACTCGCGTTTATATATTATGTTTTCTTCTTTCTTACAGAAACATATTGGGGTTCGGTTTGTAACGAGCCACTTAGTGACGACACGTATTCTGTATCGGACAGTATCAGCCGATATGCTATGGCAGGAATGTAGGTGTATAACTATTATTTTTAAAAGCCTAATAAACCTACTGCCCGTTTAATACAAGATACATCTATAGAAGGAAACTCATAGACCTCTTAGCAAATGAGCAAAAGAGAAATTTCCCACCCCGAAGAAACCTTAACAGTCACTTAGGCTTTAGAGCTAAGTTATCATTGATACCATACATGTTTTTTATGTATAAGTTCATCAATACCAAGCGGTATTTGTATATACAACACTTACTGGAAATGCCTGCTACTCTAGTCTCCAAAGAGTCAACTTTTTAAAACTACCAATCACACATATAATGAACCTGGATAGAGAGAGAGAGGGGGGCATCAATATCGTAGATAGATTCTTGCTTAAGAACGTACTAAGCAATGTCTCATCGTGTTTCAACCTCTTTATTAATAGTACATGATAAACTTCTTTTATTCCATAAAGATCATATATCAGGAGTGTAATCAATTCATTATCTGTGAGAAGAAAATTCAAAGGTTTTAACGTTATTGCAGTTTACTTACTGATACTAATAATTGTTTTAGTTGTAAACAATATTTTATCTGTATATCTTTTTTAGGCGAGAAAGAGATGCGAAATGGCTGGTGAAGCTAGAGAAGCAACTCCAAGAAATTGCAGGAGATGATAACCTCATTGATTTGGACGAGTTCATAAATGCACTGAACGTGAAGAAGGTACGTAACATGACTTATGTCACCCCATCAATTTGTTTTAATTTGTGACGCAGCTAGCAATCACTTTGGACATAATATGTTTGATTAATATTGATTTATACAGACACAAACACCCCCTCCCCACCACCCGCATACACAAATGCATATAAGAATGTATATACATCATCATACATAAATCATAACTCATCAATGAAATGTTATTGTACATGAATAGATTATCGTAAGCTTTATTAAAAGTTGTTACAGACGTCCAACAATATAAAAGTCATACATTATCAGTATTCAAAATCTTAATTGATGCAAATTTATGTTGAAAGGGAAAGAGAGAGAGAGAGAGATGTTAATGGTGACATTCATTACGATAGTTATTATAGTGATTGATTAGATTTCTTTGCACTGGGGGAAATAGAACTGATGCAAGTATTGAAGCTTGATGTTTATTTATTCCACATTTACATCAAAAGCAGTTGATGTTCCGTAAAAACTGAAGAGAAGGTTACAAAACAATAAAATAAGATAAGATAGGAGCATAATTTGAGGTAAATTAATAAAAAGTTTAGAGGAAGAATGGATACGTTTTCAACTTGTAAAATGTGAGGAATTTCCGTTTCGGATTCAATTTATTATATTATATTTCACATGAATTTTACATTTGTGACCCGGCACCACAAAACCAACAAAAAGTAGCAAAAAATTATTTTCCTGATTTCATCTGATTATGAAAGAAGAAGTTCTCCTCATTAAAATGGTATATTACTTGTCCAAATTGAAGCTTCCTAACCCTTTCAATTTAGTGAATGAAAAGAGCTGGTGAGGGAGGTTACTGGTATTAAATTGTGAGAAAGAGAGCTTTAAAGTTTGGGGCTATTCAAGCATGCGGAGCAGGCAAAACCACAGGGAAATCAATAGAAGGGTGAATCAAAAGGCCATACCCTTACAAAAAAGTTGTATAGAATTCTATAGAACGCTTTATAGAGTTCTATAGAACTCTATAACATTCCAGATTCTCTATAGAACTTTTAAGGATTCTCTATAGAAAGCGGTTTCCTCTATAGAATTCTATAGAATAAGTTTTCTATAGATTTAAATTTCTTTAGAAAAGTTAATTCTCTATAGAATTGTTAAGGTTGTCTATAGAAATCAGTTTCCTCTATAGAATTCTATAGAATAAGTTTTCTATAGATTTAAATTTCTATAGAAAAGTTAATTCTCTATAGAATTTTTTAGGTTGTCTATAGAAATCAGTTTCCTCTATAGAATTCTATATAATAAGTTTTCTATAGATTGAAATTTCTATAGAAAAGTTAATTCTCTATAGAATTTTTAAGGTTGTCTATAGAAATGAGTTTCCTCTATAGAATTCTATAGAATAAGTTTTCTATAGATTTAAATTTCTATAGAAAATTTAATATAAAAAATGGCGTCCCCACTTCTCTATAGAATTTTTAAGGATGTCTATATAAATCAGTTTTCTCTATAGAATTCTATAGAATAAGTTTCCTATAGATCTAAATTTCTATAGAATTCTATAGAATTTTTGTTCTATATGAAGATATGTATCTCATGCATATTCATGATAATTTGCATGTTTTCACAGAAAATGTAATTATCATGATCTGTCAAGCAAATGTGACAATTAACATCAATTTTGTGATTTATATTTTCTTAGTCCATTATTGACAAATATAATATATATGTCCGATTTTTTTAAACATGTAACTTAAGACGTAAAATAGATATATTAATATAAGTATTTTACTAACCAGTAAAAACATGTATAATTTTGTACATATGTATGTAAGATCTCCCACTACTTAATTAACAATATATACTCAACTGTATTTTGCTTCAAATGATCTTTGTGATGGAGCAATTGCAGGAGTCTATATAAATATGGTTTAGTCGGTGGCCAGATGTCATGCAATATTGATTATCAATTGATTATTGGTCGCTACTGAATAATACACTGGTTTTGAACTGGGAAAAAATTGTCTATAGAATTATTTACAAAAAAACTTCTATAGAATTCTATAAAAAAAATCTATAGAATTTCTATAGGCCATTCTATAGAACTTTTTATAGAGATTCTATAGAGATCCGTTATAGATATCTATAGAATTTGTATAGAAAAGTGGCCCACTTTTCTATAGAATCTCTATAAAACATTTCTATAGAATTGCTATAGAATAAAATGGTCTATAGAATTCTCTACAAAAAAATTCTATAGAATTCTATAAAACAAATTCTATAGAATTTCTATAGGCCATTCTATAGAATGTTTTATAGAGATTCTATAGAGGTCCGTTATAGATTTCTATAGAATTTGTATAGAAAAGTGGCCCACTTTTCTATAGAATCTCTATAAAACATTTCTATAGAATTCTATAAAAAAAAAATTATAGAATTTCTATACGCAATTCTATAGAATTTTTTTTATAGAATTCTATAGAACTTTTTTGTAAGGGTAGCAACCACTATGAAGAGATTTTTAGATTAGGCTGAAATTTGGCCTGATGGTCAAACATAGTCTGTTCATTATGTTTCTGAGGTTTCAATGTGTGGACTTAAGTCTTTCAAAAGTTATTATGTTGTAAATGTATAGAGTTGTAATTGTACAGATTAAGTGAACTGCAACATAGTGCCGAGACACCTGCACTAGACAATGCCTATTTTGGACCCGGAGTCTTTTTGTTCCCCCTTACATAACACTGCTTGTCACCTATCTTGTTTTGTATACATCTGGGCAATTATTTGTAACCACATTATGAACTTGCTTTATACTTAATTCCCATACTGTTTTCTTTCTCACAGGAGGTTCAAAGTATTTTTACTATGACTTGCTCTTTCATTTCCAGTAGCCATCCCGGGCATCTGCGTTGGTGCACGCCGGTACCATCCCACGGCTCTGCTCACGTACAAAACCTGGCATTGTAACGACGTTGTAGACTTTTTCGCAACTTGTCACTCTCAAATGTATAAAATATAATAATGTTCTTACTCTTGATCAACAAATTCTGGATATGTGATGTACAATCAAGCTACTCGAAGTCGTTAACGGAGAATATAAGACGAACGCAAATCTGGAACTCGGATGTGAAAGCGGATACAAACAAAATGGCGCGCCGCACTGATTGCTATAACGGACCAATCACAGCCCGCGTAGCACGACCCGTTAGCAACGACCGACCATTTCCGGACTACGATAATTTCGCTCGGGAAAAGTGATCAAATTTTGGAAGAGACCGAAGGCTGTGCGAAAAAAACTGGTCTAGAAAAACCGTTTAAAACACATCTTCTACTATGTTTTAGACTTCCAAATTTTGATACTAGGTACAGAAAAGACCACTCTTTCAGAAAATGCAAAAAAACTAAAATCTATTTTTTTCACCTAAATTTACATTTTAGCTGATTACGGAGAATCGCTGGTTGCGACTTTTTGTTGGTTTTGTGGTGCCGGGTCACATTTTGTAATGGATGCACTAAAAAAATTGTACAAATAAATATGAATTCTATTAAGTGAATACCTCATACAAATTTGTTTGAAAGCATTAAATTTAAATAATGAACGTAAAAGAAGAGTGAAATATGGAAGGAACTATGATGAAAGCTATGCTTGTGAGTTACATGCCCTACAGAGGAGCCAGCATTAATAAGCAGAGCTTGTATATGATTAGGATTGAAGTGTATTTATAATTAGAATATGATTAATTTGTCTTGCCTATTTAGTCATTCTTTGCTGAGCGGTTCTTTGAGCTCAATGACACCAATCAGTCAGGGAATATCAGCTTGAAGGAACTGATAGTTGCTCTGCGGCTTCTCGTCAATGGAACGGAACAAGAGAAGCATCACTTTCTCTTCCAGGTTTATGACGTAGATGGTAAAGTTGGAAAATAACCTTGTAATCACAAAAGCAAGATAACGGTAATGGCAGCAAAGTTTGGTAATAAAAGGGAAGAAGAGTAAACATGATGACGTTAGACTTTGAATTGTGATAGCATTTAAAGACTTAGAAAAGAACGTCATAAATATATAATGATACCTGTTGCAATAATTAAAGATTGATAATAATAATAACTAGAAATTTAATTCGTCATGTGGACGATTTTAGGTGGTCTGTCTTCAATTCTTATGATCAGTGAAAGGTCAAAAAGAAAAAAAAAGTGAAAAAAAAAAACGGACCCCGACTATCAAGGGTCAATCATTCATACTTTCACAAGAGGTGAAAGTATTTATCTGTATCTTGACCAATACCCCCACCCCCCCCCCCCACACTCAATATCGGTTTAGGGTGTACATCCAAACGTTTACTCTTTAGTGTGTGTACACAAAACTATTTAAAGACAACTTCATTAAAATAAAAAAGGGTATACTTAGAACTTTCTTTAGAATATGATTTCATGAACTATTTCCCCTATTTCGGGGGTGCTGAACATGAATAAACATGTTGCCATTTTTGTGAATGTCGTCTTCAGTTGTTGCCATGGTAACGAAGTATTTTCTTTATAATTATATATTTTTTCCTATCAAACTACCAAATAATGTAATGTTTAATGGCTAAATAAATCTATTTATTTCATTTGCGTAAGAATCTCAGTCTTCCTAGTTCATGGTTATGCTCAAATTTGGTGGTTGCCATGGTGACAGAAAATGTCAGAAAATAACATATATAACATATACTTCAGTATGGTAAGTCATAAACTTCAAGAAATCGACCTATTTCAAACCTGGAAAATATTAGCTATAACAAATATTACTTCATCATCCTCGTTTCCATTTTAAAATTATTTCTTTACTTGTATTATGACCTTTCACAACAACAAAAGTACGTCTTTGACATTCCCGTTCAATCCTTATCCTAAAAGGTAGCGGATTTATCGACGTTGATGAGCTCAGGACGGTTCTCCGATCTTGCACAGATGAATGTGCATTGACCCTGCCCGAGGAAACATTGACGGAGCTTACTGAAATCCTCTTCGCTGATGCTGATGTCGATGGCGATGGTGAGGTCAGCTTTGAAGAGCTTTCTGAGCAGCTCCAGCGGTACCCTGGCATCACGGCTAATCTTAGCTTCTGGTAGGATATAAAAAGATATCAATGAACTTGCTAAATGTTCTAAAATACTACCTACAATATACACAACCCTTTAATTGTTCAAATTAAAATAAAAATGCAAATTTGTGTGCAGTGCATGGAAATGTTTCTTAGCCCTATCCTTTTTAGGGAGAGAGCTAGAGGATAAGAGAAAGAGTGAGAGATAAAGATGTATATACGCCATATATATCGGTTCAGTTCAGTTTATTCAATTCCATCTATAACAACATTTTTACTAAGGTAAAAACATGCAATTCCATGTAAAATAAATACATAAATTAAACATATACATGTACAATGAATTAATACAAAACAGAATAAGGCACAGCTGTAAAAAAAAAAAAAAAAAAAAAAAACCAAGAGAAGGTTTTGTCTGGACAGCTTCCTGTCAAATTAGATTTAATAAATATAGTAAGAAACAAGTTGAAAGTAAAGTTTCGGATAGTATCATTAAATAATTGCATAACAACCGGCACAAGCCCAGTACAAATACAAAATGATAGGATGCAAAAGTCAGAAGATAGCAAAAGGAGAAATGTAAGGGGAAAGAAAGAAAGAGAGAGAGAGAGAGAGAGAGAGAGAGAAGAGAGAGAGAGATGAAAAGCTGGATAAATACATTCAGTGAGAGTCATGCGCAATCAAGAAACTTTTGAGATTACGTTTACAACTGTTGTAAAATGAGATTAAAGTTATATTAGTTGGAAGCAAGTTCCAAATTTCAGGTGCATGATGTCTGCAAGAATATGATGCAAAATTTGTATTTACACACCATCGATGATATTTCTTCTTATTTCTAGTATCATAGTTATGTATTGCACTGTTTGTTAAAAACATATTTTCCAAAGACAGACCAATATTTACAACAAAAACAAATTGTTAAAATGATTGGCAAATCTTTAGAATTAGGTATTTGTTTCCCATTTACAATTATAAAATAGACATTCTTATAGTTTTAATAACTTTTTGTTGGTGTGATTACGTATTCGAACGTATTTCCTCTTGTTATTTTATGTAGCTTTATGACAATAAATTCTATATATATTTTTTAAATTCCTTATCTTTGTATGCAAGTCAAATGTGATGGGAATATATCATTTTATATATATATATATACTTATATGTATACATATACATATTAAGCTCAAGTCTCAGCAGACGAGAAATTTACCGGATGATGTTTAAAGGTTAAGTTTAACTTAATGTTAATTTGATACTATATTATTGAAAGGTAGAAGAGCGCCATCTAAATTACTACTAACATTACCTTTACATGTTATACGGCAGAAATGTACTTGCTAAAAAGTTGCAGTAGCAACGGAATTTGGGTATTGTGTAATTCTTTTCATGACATGATTTCCTATTAAATAGTTACAATGAGTTATACTTATACAGAAGCATGATTAATCAAATTGATTGTCTTTTATCAGTGCGGCCGAGTGGCTGAACCCTAAAACGAAGAAACCTAAAAGTCAATCACGTTGTAGCTATCATACACTCCGCAATAACTTCTCCGTCATCATCTTCTGGATCGTCTTCGTCATCATCAACGTTGGGCTGGCAGCATGGGGTGCGTACGAAGGCTATCGTAGCGTCAATGATGAGAGGCATCCAGCGGCAATATCCATCGCCAGAAGTGCAGGTATCTGATTTATTATCTCATTAGTTCTCTCTTCTGTTCTAGTCTTTCTCGCGCTCCTCGTTCTCCATATCATTAATGCTTCTTCAGATAAGGTGCGGTAAAAAAAAAAAGCCGCCGCGGTTCTTTTATGTGTAAATGAATGGCAACTAAGCGAAACAAAGGACTTGCGCGTATTTGGGGAGCGATCTGTACTATAAAATACAGAAATATGAAGTACATTTAGGCCGTCATTGAAAAAACAACAACGACGCGGTTTTGCCGAGTCATTTTTGAACGAGTCTTTATTTATCTCACTTGACTTGCTGCACTGGAAATACTGCCTAATTACCATGTTGTAAAAGAAGCAATACTGATCTATAATTTTGCTAACATCACACTACAGGTCGCTGTCTTAGTTTCGAATGCTGTTTTGTCCTGGTCCTGATGCTTCGGAAGCTGCTGACGATATTACGTAATACATTCCTGATGTCGGTGCTCCCTCTCGATCAGCATGTCATAATCCACAAGATTGTTGCCATCTTCATCATCATCTTGTCTGTTATCCATACAGCCGGTCATATTGCAAATATCGGTGAGACAGTCATGAATTCCTTTATAAATAAAGCAAACTTATTAAAGTAGAAATTGAATGAAGAGAACTGAAATAAACTTTCAATGTCTTGCCGTATTGTTTTATTGTTTAATGTTCTCACATTGTATGATAATTGTTACAACATTGATTTGCAAGTTGAATTTTTTTCTATCTTGTAATCTGAATTTAATTCTGCCTTAAGGCAGTATGTTGATAAACCATAAACCAAGTTATGATTTGTTACATTATTTTGTCTCATTGTCTGAAAACTTGGTAGGGGCAGCCTGTGTTAGAATAAGAATTAGTGTTGACGGTAAGGGTTTCTGATACCACTGAACCAATGGGACCGATTGGACGTAGATCAGAGCCAATATACTAAACGATCTTGTTCAAAAATAAGATGGGACAAAAAAAAAACGATAAACTGCTTAAAGAGTTGCTCGTGAATACCTTCATTGTAATTTGAAAGTATACTGTGTTTTTCACAAATAGGATTGATCTACCAGGTAGAGAATGTTAATGTCACAACAGCCGCATGGATTCGTGATGTCCTGGTCCGACCTTTTCCCGGTCTTGGCCTTGTTGAAGGTTATTGTATCATCACCGGTATTTTGATCATCATCGTACTCATCATTATGACGATCTGCTCATTACCCTTTATCAGGAGGAATGGATACTTCGAAGTGAGCTTTTAATCTTCTTTTAGTTCAACTTCTTATTCATTAGACAATAAATTGATTTTGATTGTCTCTTTACATGAATAACCGTATATAGTCAAAGTTAGTTCTATGTATTTGCCAATAATTGTCACCAATCTATATGACGTTTCTGATTTCCGTTTTGAAATTCCTTAGTTCTTACATTGACTTCAAATAGCTGCCAGAATAAAAATAGCAACGCTTGATAAGATAACACAATACGCCGCCAATGTTTTAAATTTATTTGCTGTCCATTATTCAAAATTCAGAGTTCTGACTACTGAAATACATTAGCTATATAATAATCAAGTCGGCTATACCCGCATAAAGGTCGTTACTACCATTGGCAGTGCATAGTTCATATGGCCTCCATGTGGGCATTTATTAAATAACTCATCCATATTCAACCTTTGTTAACCAATGAAGAAATAATGAGTCATTGACCCTCGCGTCTTTTTTTCGTTTTTGTTTTGTTTCCCAGGTGTTTTACTATACACATCAGTTGTGTATTGTTTTCTGGTGCTTGATTATCATACATTCTAAGTACTTCTGGATGTGGTTTATTGCACCAGGCATAATCTACCTTGCAGAACGCCTTCTACGTTTTGGGTTCTTCAGACGAGCACGATTTGGTAAAGTCTACATTCAGAAAGGATACGTGTTACCTGCTAATGTAAGTATATCTCACAAGATAATGAATTGCTAACAACCCAATATTACAGAAAATTGGCAATATTACGGAAAATCAAGTTTTCTGAAGTCGGGCATTTTGTGAGGTCATGTAGCAACCGAGCGAGAATTTGTTGTTTACGTCTTGTAGTTTGAAAATTTCAATTTAAGGCACTTTGATCATACAGGCAATTATCACTTCTTCAATCTCTCCATTGATGGTAGGCAGGGTTCAATCGTCATTTAGATATTTTCCCCCGTTTTCGGGAGACAAACTCCGAGAAACTGACGATTTTCCACCTTTTAAGAAGTGAAAACTTGCATTAATGAGCACCTCAAAACCTCAACGTGTTATATCATTGATGGCACCAAAGACTTATTACGGAAGAAAATAACAGCTGTATTAAAAAAACAATATTTCGATGCATTAGTTTTCTTTCCTCCTTTTCTTTCTTTTTTTCTTTTCTCTTTTTCCTTCTTTCTTTCTTTTTTTTTCTTCATTCGTTTCTCATTTTCCTTTCAATATATTTTTCTTGGTCGTGAAACGTTGAGGGGGTAGTAGCCCCCAATCACCCCCACCAGTACGCCTGTGGTCAGGGGCAGCGATCCAGGGTGGGGGCGGGGGGACACGTCCCCCCTCAATTTTTTTTAGGGGGGAACGTCCCCCCTGAAAATTTGAAAAAGTGCACAAAAGAAATTTTTAGCAAATACTGACTAAGCGTTTAGACTAATAAAAATGCAAAATCATCTCGCTCGATCGCTAACCTCCCTCGCATAATATCCTTTAAAATATACAAGTAAATATTGTAGAAAATCTGTATTCTGTCGGTATCACGTAAGCACCGTTTACACTGTTTGTCTTCAAGATTAAGAGTTATAAAAATAGATCAGTGCTACAAAATGAATATTCCGCTTGCTCTTTTCAGTATGGAGCCACTACGACATAAATCTTGCCAGGCTGATATTTGCCATTTCAACTCCCATAGCGATATAAATATACATGTATATGACAGAGGCATAGAGTGGGAAATATAAATCCCATCCATGCCCTAGCTCCCTAGTTACTAAAATTGACCTACTTAATTGATATTAACAACCCTTTGGACTGCACACTAATTACCTGCAAAGTAACAGTGAAGTGTGAAAAAGGGGATATTGCTTGGTTTTATACCCTAGTTTGCTATTAAAGGAATGTAATTTTTTAATACAACAAAACTTCAAAAACCTGTAAGGGGATAGTCACTGCCGTCACCTTCGCCTCTCTCATTGACTATGCGTACTGATGGGGGAGGGGGGGGGGGGGGGCTTAGGGGCAGTTGCCCCCCCCCCCATTAAATTCAAAGGTGGTTTATTTCTCATTCGATACCAGTGATTTACAAATGTTGCTGAAATTACATGATTTTCCGGGATTTTTTCTCACTTTTGTAAATTATACTTTTTTATGCGTTTATTGGAAATTGACAAATCCCCAAATTTACAGTCAGACTAAAACTATGCTTATTTAGAAGCCTATATTTTAGGGCCCGGCTCAGGGGCTCGAGCCGCCCCCGACTCCCTCACTTTTTAGAAAAAGTATGTTGAAGATGAATAGAAAGAAAGAATGGTGACCTGCCAGTGTGACAAAATGAGGGATAAAAATATGCTCATCTGACCGTAATTAAATACCTTAAACCCCTGAGCTTGCGGGCCTCCGCCCCCTGGATACTCATCAGACCGTAATTAAATGCCCTAAACCCCTGAGCTTACAGGGGCTCCGCCCCCTAGATGCTCATATGACCGTAATTAAATATCTAAAACACCTCAGCTTCCGGGGGCTCTGCTCCCTGAACCCCACCAAGGGCTCTAAGGCGGGCCCCTGGTTGTTCATCTGTTCGTAATGTAATACCTTTAAAAAACCTGAGCTTCCTAGGGCTCCACCCCTTGACTCCCGCCGGGGCTTTGTACCTGGACCCCACGCAAATTTATGCTTCACTCGCTACGCTCTACTTGATCATTAATACTTTAGCCCCCCCCCCCGCCGCCCCTGCCTGTGGTACAACTTCTCATTGTGTCTCAGGGATTCAAGAAGAATACGAGATTGATACTTGATTCATGCCGTCAGGTAGAGAACGAAAACAATAGTATACTTAATTTAAAGATTCATAGATTTAAATATATAGATTTAAAGACTTTAAAATTCAAACGGACTCGTTTCCTGACGATTTCGTTACAGGTTGTACATCTTGTTATCCAGCGTCCCGCTAATTTCAAGTTCCACGCAGGAGAATACATCCATGTTAATATACCATCCATATCATTTCATGAGTGGCATCCTTTCACCATTAGCAGCGCACCAGAACAACAAGGTACGGTTTTTCATCTTCTCTCTCTCACTCAATTTTGTCTCTCTTATATATGTTTTTAATTCCTTTCTTGTTTTTCTTTTTTGCCTTGGGAGGATACACAGTTGGTACATTGCAATGGTAAAGCCACCGAATGATCTATATTGCATTTATTGGTCTTAAAGGGTTTGTGCCAAATCCATTGGAACATTTTAGCTATTTTGTATTCTTCTGTCATACCTTTTTTTCCTTTCTAATATTTAACCTTGAAGACATTGTCTATATTACATACCAATTTTTTTGCGTGCTTGTGTTGTTTCAAACAACTGAACGAAGCTTGGCGTATAGGCACATCTAACATTTCCATATATGGCATTGTTTATATCGCAGATTTCTTGACTCTTCACATAAGATGCGTGGGACACTGGACAAAGCGACTCTACAATGTCGTCAGAGAACGTCAGCTTGCTCTTCTTGAAGACGAACCAGGCTTTGGCGAGATCGACAAAGATCACGACGAACCTTTAGAGGTCATCGTTGAAGGTAGTTCTACCAAGAGTACACCCGCCATCGAGCCTAACAGCAAGCAGGGCACCACCTCGGATATACCTATTATTAATAATCGACGTAGATCTTCAAAAACATACAACAAAGGAAGGAGAACCGCAGGAGGTGCAACCAACTTAGGCTTCGTGCCAGAATTACCGAACGGTGACAAAGATGGAACCAAGACCGTAACAGAGGGCAAACCATATAACACTGGTCAGAACGATGATGAATCAGTTACACAGAAAGTGAATGCGGCACAATTAAGTCTTCCATGTAAAGCTGATCACCCATCTGCTTCCCAAGGTGATTGCCAACCGATGCCTCACTCAGAGCCGGGCGAAATATCTATGATTTTAGCGGTCAATGGCAACAGTTTCAAAATGAAATCGTTGAACTCTCGCCAAAGCATTGATGTTCAGGAGGCACCTCGAGGGAATACCACCAAAAGACAATCACTGAGGGGTAGACAGTCTCTAGCTGGTCGGCAAAGGAGAAGCATCGGTGGAAAGCCGAACGACGATGTTAACAGGAAGATGAGTTTAGTGACGTTAAGAAGGAACGGTCCCCGACATTCGTTGGATCTGTCAAAGGATTTAGGCGGTAGACCTCACACTGGATTGGAAGTAAGTACAGGCCTACCAACAACATAATTCACTGTTAAAATTGAAGAATCATCAATGATAAATTTTGAAACATGGTTAAACTAGTAAATGGTAAATGCTTGTTTAAGACCGATGTTCACTGTAGATTGAGAATGTTAACAACGATGGGTGAATTATCAAAGTCAACTGATATTTGCAAAAGGCATTCAAGTTTGCTTGATTATTTTAAAATACAATCATTCCACTTCCGCTTTTACCGTAAGACATCAACAACAGAAAACAGATCAAGGGTGAAAAGATATTCAAGGGCATCAAGTCACACAAGATGAAGTTCTTATACAAATTAATTATGATAACTATCACAAAATTATAAAGTACCTTGAAGCTTCGTCTCAACACTCAATGCCACTTTAAATGTGTAACAAATACGTAAGAATGGCAAAATCATGATTTATTTATTACCATGTTCCATCCAGATTATATTAGATGGTCCGTATGGGGCACCTGCGCAGCATATCATGGAGGCTGAACATGCCGTACTTATCGGGGCAGGAATAGGCATCACACCGTTTGCCTCTATCCTACAGAGCATACATGAGAGATATAAGGCGGCCAAGAAGCAGTGTCCAAACTGCAACCACACTTGGGTGGCCGATACATCATCTATCCTGAAAACCAAGAAGGTAAAAAACAAACCAATTTACATTCATATCTTTATATGAAATTATAATATTTAACACTACTAAGTGTAAACAACAGACGGGGTCTAAATATGACAGCGAAAGGGGAGGTGTAACATGATTGATATTCATAATCATAATAGGTTTCGGCGTACTATCAAATTATTGTTAATGCTTACTTTAGAGTATGTTCACTTTACATCTTTAATCTGATTGAGGAAGGGGTGATATGGGTATATATTATTTATTAATATTCTAAAAGACTTTGGAAACTCATCTCGATAATATATATTTCGCTTTCTTCATTCTCCAGTGTCAAGTCTGACCAAACAGGATAGAGATAAACTGATAGGGAATAAAGTAGAGCAACGATACAAAAAGAGGAAAGTTCAGTGATGTTGTGATGACAACGTTAATGGCGAGGATGATTACTATAATTATGCTAATAAACATACTCATTAATATGTAAGGTGTATTCATCTTAGTGACAATCGAGATGATGGTATGATTATCTTCTTAAAGGGATCCGGTAACTTTGTCTTAGATCCTTTAGAAATAATCCTTGATTTAGCTCATGCTGCAATGATAATTATAAATCTTTAGGTCAGTCAGGAACTTCATGACTTTTACAAGCCGATCGCCTGTCTGATTATCAAGATATTAATGATTGGAATTACAAAGTTTGAAAACCGTTCGGCGAACGGTTTTCATAACACTACAGTCTATTGAGAAAAACGAGTATGGTAAAACCGGTCACTCGAAGAGTTTTACTTTTTTTGGGTCACTTCTTGACCATTTTGAAGCGCGATTTTTTTTAGGGCTTCAATATTACACCATATCACAGACACTGGTAACATGTAGGACCGTGTATCTCAGATTTAACATTGTTAAACGATCCCTTTAATTCCTTTTTTTTTCTAAGGTGGACTTTGTTTGGATCAATCGTGATCAACGTTCCTTCGAGTGGTTTATCAGCCTCATCAGCGCCATCGAGTTGGAACAGGCTGAGATACCCGCTGCAGATCGCTTTCTCGACATCCATCTCTACATGACATCAGCTCTCTTACCCAGTGACATGAAGGCGATCGGACTCCACGTCGCTCTCGATCTCATCCACAAGAAGAAGAAGCGAGATACGATTACGGGCTTGATGACGAGGACCCAGGCTGGAAGGCCGGATTGGGACGAGGTAGGCCATGTTTTCCACATGATCTTGCAATCATGTAGACCTGTCCCTTTCTGTCGTCCTCCTTTCACATTTTCCTGATAAATTGAAACAATGTCTATTCTCTCTCTTTTCTCCCACCCACATTCTCTCTTTTTATTTTCGTCTTTGCTCCTGCTCTATTCTTCCTATCTGGGCACCATCCTCTTTAAAAAATGAATAAAATACTTTTTGTCTTAATTTGCTCTTAATTCGATTATCCTTCTTTTAAGGTTCCATATCAGCATGTAATCTCGAATTCAATATCACTGATTTAGTTCGGCTCTCCTTTTCCGTTTCTTTACCGGCACGAGGTGGCAATATTGTAATGATTGTAATACTGTTAAAATAATGTTTGGCCTTAATCAGGAAATAATGAAACACAGCTTTGCTGGTCATGTTTTTATTTTGTATAAATAAATAAATGGAAGTTTGAGAATAACCGGTGAACATACATAATGAATGTCTCTCGCTCCTTTCTCATTTACGTAATCACATTAGGTTTTCCAAAACCTGAAACAGCAGCACAAAGGCAAGATTACTGTGTTCTTCTGTGGCTCCCCTGCCCTAGGAAAGATCCTCTCAACCAAATGCTTACAGTACCACATGGAATTCAGAAAGGAGAACTTCTAAGACCATGAAGACATCATGTTTTCAAGAATTGACCAAACACAAAGTAGTCTAACTTTTTAAAGATTTGAAACGGAAAGTGCAGCGGTTACTAAAATCCGCACACCGTGTCCCATTCGGCACAAGACTTTCATTCATTCATTTCATCCAAAGGTGAACAGATCTCCAGATGACAATAGACTAACGATTCTTTATGTTTATCACTGAGATTAGTGCAGACACTTCAACTCGACTTCATATGAAAATGTCGAAATATGAAAACACTTTTTTCTTCTTGTGTTATGGTCATATGGTTGTGAAAGCCAATATTAACTTCAGTCAAACTTCATATTGTATTTTGGAATATATTTTGAAAATAAGAGAATCAACAACTGCTGTACAACACTGATATAGTTGAGAGATAGTGAGAGTAGTTACCTACATAAAGAGGGGAGAAGAACGGGCAAGATAATGGCTATTGGAACATATACGTTTTACATTTGTGGGGTGTAATCTAAGTAATGTATATATCTTCATTTTACAAAATTTCCCCAAACTGTAATACAATATGACAAGTATGGAAATATAAGAGTATTGTACATTGAAACCATAAATGGTGAAAGACGGTGCCTTATTTTATACAGAATACCAGTGCATCTCGATACTTTACCAATTGCATAATTTATACGGGCTTCCCACTTAATCCAAGGAAATTATCAAAAATCGCTTTCGTTAGTGAAGTAGAATTGACATGTTTGTATAGGGTTATTGTGTCAAGTGAATTTAATATATATTTGATATTTGTATTATTGAATATAAAGTATACTTCTTATTGATTATTAGTATATTGGCTTTAAACCGTTTGGTAAGTTAAAAAATAACATTCTGCATACATTGTAAATACGAACAAATTGATTACCATGTACTTGATAATCAAGTAAACTTTACAACCATTTGAGCATGTCTAGTGGATGCCCCGGACACCATGATATTTCGGTTAATGTAAGAGTATATTATGATGTAAGTGTATATTATGATGTAAGAGTATATTATGATGTAAGAGTATATTATGATGTAAGAGTACATTATGATGTAAGAGTATATTATGATGAAAGAGTATATTATGATGTAAGAGTATATTATGATGTAAGAGTACATTATGATGTAAGAGTATATTATGATGTAAGAGTATATTATGATGTAAGAGTATATTTTGATGTAAGAGTATATTATGATGTAAGAGTATATGTAAGAGTATATTATGATGTAAGAGTACATTATGATGTAAGAGTACATTATGATGAAAGAGTATATTATGATGTAAGAGTATATTATGATGTAAGAGTATATTATGATGTAAGAGTACATTATGATGTAAGAGTACATTATGATTCACAAATATCGAAAGCCTCGGACAGGTTTTGAAATATTCCTATCCTTTATGTGGAACTAATAGAAGAAACAACATTACCCTGTGAATTCATCAACGAAGGAACAGTTGAGCGATCGGAACAAAAACCATAATGACTATTTGTGATAATATACTGTGGATATGTAAATAGAAACTGATTCTGTACATACTTTTAAAGCAATTGTTTTAGGGCTGGTAGTATTGAGGTAGACCTATTATTTTTAACTACGTGAGGGTCATTTTTATGATTAAGGGTGATTTCGGCTATTTTTAATTTTTCAGGAACTATTCATGTTATTAAAGGCAGTTTAAAAATGTACGTTACGGGCTTAACAATGGAATATATTATTCTTTTCAGAACTACTGAGCTGATTTGTTATTGTGCAGTGATATACTTGTTTCTATAAGTGCAGTTATATGATAGGCTTATACTGATAAGATCATTCAAATAATCTGTAAAGTTTAGGTACAATTATCTTGTTGCAGGGAAGTGATGGCTTTATAGTTACAAGAGTTTATATTTTGAATTCATCCGTAATCTGTTGTGTATCATCAATTTCAATTTAAGATGACTTCGTTGGGACCTGCTTATAAATAGTTCATTACAGACCATGCACCAATTAGAGGTCAGACATTAGCGTGCGATTATTTGCATACGATTTACTTAGATTATTTTAAAAAATATTTTAAGGACAATTATATCGGTGCATCTTGGGAATGTCACCTGTTTTGTATATATATGTACAGTATGTACACTCGGGTACCTATTCAGTAGTTGGGAGTGCTAAACAGGACGATAGTACCGGGCTGGGGTTCGAACCATCAAGCTTTTAACTGTTCAGTCAAGTGAATTAACCACTATACTGTACAATGACACCTTCACATTGTTTAATTTTCAACTGCTTGAACTACTTTCTAAACGCCTAATCAACAGAACTAAAAAAGGATGGAAGTTGGATTGATTTTCTTCGTTTTAAGACGTACTATTAATTCATTGCTTCTCAGATTCATGCAACATAATCTCGTAAAGTGAAATAAGTTTACATTCTTTCCTTTTATCACGTGACCAATTTTAATTATGTTTTATTCTTCCAAAGTTTGAAAAACTTGTACACATTTTCCACTTTTTTTTACAGTGTTTATGCTAATATTTCATCAGTTTATCGATTATAGAAATGCTTGATCAATGTTCTAGAGATTGACGATTGTTTAGTCGTAACGATTAAAGATGGATTACACTTATAGAACTATGTATATGATACTCATAATTTTTGTAAGCAACGTATTTGAACAGATAGTGCTGGCTAGCAGCCTAGTGCATGTCTTGCTTATACACTGAGGCATCTCCGACAGTAGTCCAGAATCTGACCTATTTAATTTTGATCTCCACCACACCAACGCTTTTTTTTGTTTTCAATGATATTTTATTTTCTCCATTGCTTTTCACAAACAATAACAAAAATAACAAAATCAATACATAAAATAATCTGCATGTTAATATTATTATATAGAATATGATTTTACATTCACATCTAAATAATAAAAATGAAGTTTTACTATTTACATCAAATAAAGCATGAAACATGCATGCATGAAGAAGGTATGAACATAAAAAGACCTCTACCTACTTACTTGCTACCAACCGATGATTGCGTGATCATTAAAGGGATCCGGTAACTTTGTCTCAGATTCTGAAACAAAATTCTGGATTTAGCTCATGATGCAATGATAATTATAAACCTTTAGGTCAGTCAGGAACCCCATGAATTTTACAAGCCGATCGCCTGTCTGATTATCAAGATATTTATGATTGGAATTACAAATTTTGAAAACCGTTCGCCTGACGGTTTTCAAAACACCACGGTCTATTGGGGAAAACGAGTATGGTAAAACCGGTCACTCAAAGATTTTTACTTTTTTGAGGCACTTCTTGATCATTTTGAAGCGCAACCATTTTTTGGGCTTCAATATGACACCATATCACAGACAATGATGACACGTAGGGCCGTTTATCTCAGATTTAACATTGTTAAACGATCCCTTTAAATTAGGACGCCCGGCGAAAGTTTGATCTCCACCACACCAACGCTACCTCTCCCTTCTTACTTGCTACCAGCCGATGATGGCGTGATCATTAAATTAGGACGCCCGGCGAAAAAATAGGCTGGGCTGGTGAGCATATATCACTATGAACATGACTGACAAAGAAAGCGGACAAAATATACAGTTTCTCAGGTAGACAAAAGGAACATCCCTTCACTGCTATTATGTAAAAATGTGTAGAACAGGTGTCACATGCATATTCACTTTTTACATAATAGCAGTGAAGGGATGTTCCTTTGTGTACCTGAGGAACTGTATATTTTGTCCGCTTTCTTTGTCAGTCATGTTCATAGTGTATATGAGTTTGTTGATAACGCCATCTTCGACGGCTTGAATCGAATTAAGTGTGTCGGGAATTATAAAGGACCGGGAAGATTCTGGTTAGTTGATAACGCCATCTTCGACGGCTTGAATCGAATCAAGTGTGTAGGGAATTATAAAGGACCGGGCAGATTCTGGTTTGTTGATAACGCCATCTTCGACGGCTTGAATTGAATGAAGTGTGTCGGGATTATAAAGGACCGGGCAGCGCAAATTTTTTTTACACAACTGTTTAGCCACTTCAGTCAAATATACTGTGCAAACGACTAGAGACAGAGTCTAGCATTACCCTTAGCAGTTTTGTTGGATTGTACATACTCGTTATTTGTTTCGGGTTAAATCTATCCTCTCTTCTCTTTCATTATGTATTTCTGTGTTCTCCTTCAATCTATCCTCTTCTCTTTTGTCATGTATTTCTATTTTTCTCTTCAATCTATCCTTTTTCTCCTTCGTTATATATTTCTTTGTATTTCCTCCAATCTATCCCCATATGCAAAGTTCTCCCTCGTTATGTATTTCTTTTGTTCTCCTTTATTCTAAACCTCTTCTCTTTTGTTTTATGTATTTCTTTGTTTCTCCTTCAATCTATCCTTTTCTCCTTCGTCATCTATTTCTTTATTGTTTTAATCTGATTCCCTTTCTCCTTTATTGTATTTCCCTGTTTTTCCTTAGTCTAGATCTATGATCCTCTTAGCTCTTCAATTATGTATTTCTATGTTCTTCCTTTGATTTATCCTCTTCTCTTTCCTTATGTATTTTCTTGTTTTTCCTTCTCCATATCCTCTCCGCTATCCTCGTTTTCCCCTTTCTATCATGGGTGTACGTGCTTGCACATAATAGTGCGCTGACGACTTAGACTCTTTCACCAGAGCACTTCTTGGAATTTTTTCGCGAAAATGGCTAAACAGTTGTGTAAAAAAAATATGCGCGACCGGGCAGATTCTGGTTTGTTGATAACGCCATCTTCGACGGCTTGAATCGAATCAAGTGTGTAGGAAATTATAAAGGACCGGGCAGATTCTGATTTGTTGATAACGCCATCTTCGACGGCTTGAATCGAATCAAGTGTGTAGGGAATTATAAAGGACCGGGCAGATTCTGAACTACTCCGACAGTCACTTTTCAATAATACTAGTTGAATGTTTATATCATATCACGGTAACAAAGTAACATTTTTTTTACTTGAATTATGTATGTATGTGTGTAACATTGATTGTTTAATTATGTTAAAATGTACAAATACGAGTAATTTGCCAACACCCGTTTATTGAAAGCAGAAATCCCTTCATGCTACAAAAACACTTTTATTTGCTATATCACTTTGCCAACATATAACAAATGGTATGTTACATTTCATGACTTGCGTAAACCAAATATGAAAATGGCCTTTCACTCTATTGCCAAAGAAGTGGTTGTGTAAAAAAAAAAATATTCCAACTAAACACCACACGATAACGAATCACAATCTATAATTATTATCGTAGGCCTTCTATTTGGGATTAGATAATAACTCGAATAATCACTTTATCTAATTATTGGTTTTATCTCTCACCTTTATATGTGGATTGCAACCTTTGTCCATCTGTTCCAGTTCTGATCTACCCCTATGCACTCTTTATTGGCACATTACCAAGTTTCAAAATTTGGCTCCAAAATGATCTTGTCTCCCTATCGTTCTACACCGTTTGATATGTTCTGGAGTAAAATCTGACTGACCTTCAAGCATACACACATTGTTATTATATTAATTATTCTGAAATGAAATTTACAATATATGTTGTGCATCTCTTTTAATGAATGATATATTTGAATATCTCCTGGCATATCAATTCAAATACATGTACTTATGCAATTAACGACGTGTCTCATCTAATGGAACTAGCTAGTATTCGCTTGCTGTAAAAGGTTGTTCATTTTGAGAAAGGCTTTTACCATCTAGGCGAAAATTCCTCCTTCCTCTCCCCTAAAATATCACAATGATCACCGAAAACAAATGTATTTTTATTTGATTACGAGGCGTCATTTCGATCGCGTTTCCACAGTACATTTGCACGATGCCTGTCTTACGCGGGAAACGCTTTTTAGGAAATAAAACAAATTGAAATCATAGCTACACTGTCTATTATTTCCTCTAATCCATTAGCGTTCTTACACACACACACACACACACACACACACACACACACACCCCCTCCCTCTCTCTCTCTCTCCAGGCTCTCTCTCTTTCTCTCTACACGTATTTTACCATTTCAATTCCTTCACTAAATGAGGAGATATTTACAATGAGGATCCTAATACCTTGTGAGAGTTTAACGGTTTTAGAGAAGAATGAGTTATGGTAAAGATGCGAAATTATTTGTGAGGTGTCTCATTTTTTTGTATGTCAGTTTAAAAAAAAGATATCGTAGTAGAAATATCCCCTACACATTGCTCTACAAAATGTTATACCCCCATATTCGAAATATGACCAGAACAAGTTGATAGAAAGAACCTAACTCTCCTGCTAAAGGTTTAATCCCGTACACTCCTTTCTATGTGCAGTTCATGTGTACTTCAGCAACAAATTGGGGTTTGATGATCCCAAAACATCAAAGTATATCTTGATTATGTACAAAATATCAATCTACCTCAATCGCATCAAGTTTCTTGTATAATGTTATCCAACGATCAATAACTAACTTTATCTTAAAGCATAACAAATTCAAATAGAAGTGTTCGCAAAGTGGACTACACGAATCTTGACCTAGATTGAGATATTGATGAGAAAATATTATTGTTGAAGTTCTTTATTAATTATTAACTACAGGAAAAATGCTTTAAGTGGGATTGTATTTCTAAATGTCAATATCGCCTGGATCCGCCTTTCCTTAAGGATGCTCGATTAACACATGAAAGGTAGGAAAATACATGTATGCTAAACATATTCATACTAGAAAGCTCAACATGGGACATATTGATGCGCAGCTTGATTATGTTGTCGTTCACTGGGTAACGGTGAGGACGGGGATGTTGAAAATGGATACACTCTTTTTTCAATGTGTAAACAAATTGCGACGACATATTATTGGGTACAAATGATCAGGGGGTGTTTTTTTATCGGTTTCCAAAGAAGTGCTTGGAGAAATCAAATATCAAAGGTAACTATCAGGTCATAAAATATGACCATCAGTATCATAAGGTATTTATTTAAAGTTAATGTTTATAACCTAAGTATTCACTTTATCTGTTTACTTTTGTCCCTTGAGTTTTACGTGGATTGCAATCTCCGGTCACTTGTCTTTTTATTGGCATCTAACCAAGTTTTAAAAATTGGCTCTAAAGTGTTCTTTGATTTTTTATTTCTCTTCTGGTAGTCAATAACAGCATAATCTTGAATAAACGTAGATATTCCTAAACACATTGGTGCCATTCTTTCAATTTGACGTCACCTCCCCTGTTGACAAATTTCTAACTGAGGAAAACAGCTTTTATCATGAAATTAGTGCAAGGTACTTAAATGTCAAATTGCTTGTACTACTCAATACAATTCAATTTGGTCCCCCACGCGACCTTGCTAGACAATGATAGTTTATAAGCACATGTATCGCCACTCTTCACAAATCTAAAGAAGGCCAAATCTGAACACAACACCTAACGAAAATCAACATGGAGAAAGATAACCAATTCATGAATTTAGGAAATCAATAGATTATCCATGAATTACAATGCATCTGTCAGGGATTGACAATGAAAACAAGGAGTGGTTCAAATATGAGATCGTTCACTCTTTCAAAATCACTATAAATTAAATAAAAGAAGCATCCGTCAACATACTTATACCCCACGCACAAAAACCCCAAGAAAATTGAAATACATAAATCATCATGGCTCGGATGGCCAACCCCCACCCCCACCCCATGGACCTGGATACGCCACTACACGAGACATTTCATAGCGCCTATTATCTTGATATTCGGACATTATGAATCAAAGGAAAGTCTCCATACATAGTTTGTATTCAAAGATACTGTTGACAAATAATTGAACAGTTAGATACGGGACTAATCCACAAAGCCCGCAAGAAAGCTGTTTTTAAACTTTGATTTTAGCAATTCAATTTTCTCTTGGAAAGCAGAAATTTCTAAGTAAGGTAGTTTATTCGTACTTTCTATAATGCGATCAATAAAAAGTGTGATATTGTTAATGATCAATTCATTGTTCAAGCAAAAACCAATGAGCCCTTGGTGGGCCTATATTTACAATCTAAGAAAGAATAGGGACCATATACAATGTAATGGAATTGTATATGCCTGCAGTGTATAATGACTCTCATCAATGGGTTCAACACATCATAAATGTTTTAATAATTCAGTCAGTAAAATAAACGATTTTCACAAGTTTCCTGTTGTGCTGTTATGAATAGCTTCTAGGTTTCCGTGGCCCCTCATGTGCCCCAAATGATGTATTAGAGATCGACTTGCCAATTTTTTTACTGAGTAGGACACACTTCCAAATGTCTTTAGAAAGAAAATATATCATCTCACTATAGTTTGATGCCTTTGAGTCTCTAGTGTTATATTTGGGACCATAAGATCAGATTTCGGGTACCTTAGACATATACCACCATCAAAGTCTCATACCATAATGTGTCGTTGTATTTTGCTACTGAAGTTGAGATTTATTATACGCTCATAACCTCAAAAATAGTTTAAAGCAGTTATCTTGACTGCCACGAATAACTGATTCTTAAGGCCGAATTGGAATAAATTACGGGGCCCTGTGGTTTTAACCTTTACTACATTTGTATTGTATTGTTCATAGAGGTTTTTTTTAAACATTTACAGCCAAAATGTTTGTCCTGAAATGCATAAAAAGAATGGTGGGCCCCTAAAAGATAATACTTCAGATTGTCAGTAAATGTAACGAACGAGATTCGAGTGCCCCCTTAACCTCCGATAAATGCCCCTTTAAAATCTGATCGATGCCCATTTTCTTTCAACTAATGCACATTTTCCTTTATTATAAGTGCCCCTTTTTCATTCACATAAGTGGCCCTTTTCATATCTCGTCATTGCCCCTTTTCAGATGCGATAAGTGCCACTTTTCACCTCTGATAATTTCCCTTATAACAATGATACGTGCCCCTTTTCCTTTCTAATAAGGGACCTATCCCCTTTTCACCTCCTATAAATACCCCTATCAAAATCTGATGGGGGCCCCTTTTCCGTCGACAAATGCCCATTTCCTATTCTCATGACTGACTTTTTAAAATCTCTGGTGAGTGCTTCTTTTTGAGGGTGTAAGAAGTGCCCCATTTTCACCTCTGATAATTACTTTTTGTACTGTGACACATGCTCCTTTTCTTTTCTGATAAGTGTCCCCTTTTCCTCTCGTCATTAAACGCGCCCCAAAATTCAAGCGACTAAGAGCAATTTCTCCCAAAGCTCGCTCGCTCCGCTCTCACGCATCTATAGGTGATATACTTATATTACTTATCAAAGGTCTTTTTAGTCTTCCGTTATGAGAATGTGCTTATAACCCCATCAGGATTAGGTTTTTTCCTCTTTATAAGATGTAATTTTTCGCACTGTGATCTCAAAAATATTAAAAAATTCCTTGCTCGCTTCGCTCGCTCGCAATTTTTTTCTTCAGACCATCACACCCAACTGCAAAGCATGATGCTTAAGCAATATCTTGTATGGTGTATAAAGTGAAACAAATATTGAAATCATCCCTGATAATGTAATCACAATGTAGGGGTATATACCAATGTCTAACAAATTGTATATTTTCGCTTTGAGATTTCCCTTTGTAGGTGCCCTTTTTCAGAAAGTGCCCTTTTTTCTTGGTGCCCCCCCCCCCACTTTGGAAGTCGCTCTGCCGCCCCTGCTTTTATAATGTTATCTAATGATCAATAACTAACTGTATCTTAACTTATAAAATTCAAATAGAGGTGTTCACAAAGTAGACGAGCCTTGTCCAAGATTCAGATATTGATGAGAAAATATTATTCTGTTGAAGTTCTTTATTGATTATTAACTACAGGAAAATGCTTTAAATGATTTTGCATTTCTAAATTTCAATATTGCCCAAATCCGCCTTTCATTAAGCATGCACAATTAACACATGAAAAGGGAGAACATTTCTTGTATGCTAAACATATCCATATCAGAAAACACAAAATGGGACATATTCATGCGCAGCTGGATTATGTTGTCGTTCACTGGGTCATGGCCGTGAGGAAGGGGATGTTAAAAATGTACATAGGCCTACGCACTTTTCAATATGTAAACAAATTGCGACGGCATATTATTGGGTACAAATGACCAGGGAGCGTCTTTTTATCAGTTTTTACATAAGTGTTTGGAGAAATCAGATATCAGAGGTAACTATCAGGTCATAAAATATGACCATCAGTATCATAATTACGGTATTTATTTGAAGTTAATGATAACCCAAGTATTTACTTTATCTATTTACTTTTGTCCCGTGAGTTATACGTGGATTGCAATCTCCGGTCACTTGTTTCTTTATTGGCATCTAACCAAGTTTGTTTTAATGGCTCTAAACTGTAGGCCTACTGTAATTTCTTATTTCTCTGCTGGTAGTCAATTAAAACATAATTTTGAATAAACTTAGATGCCATTCAATCAATTTGCCGTCACCTCCCCTGTCGACAAATTTCTAAGTGAGGAAAACATCTTTTATCATGAAATTAGTGCAAGGTACTTAAATGTCAAATTACTTGTACTACTTAATAATTTAATTCGGTCCCCAATGACACCTTGCTAGACAATGATAGTTAAGCACATGTAACGCCACTCTTCACAAATCTAAAGAAGGCCAACTCTGAACACATCACTTGACGAAAATCAACATGGAGAAAGATAAACAATTTTGGAAATTAATAGATTATCCATGAATTACAGTGCACCTGTCAGGGATAGTTATGCATAGCTTCGAGGTTTACCTTCAGGTGCCCCTAATTATGTAAAAGAGATTGACTTGCCAATTTCCTTAATAGAACACACTTCCAAAAGTCTTTAGAAAGAAAATATATCATCTCACTATATAGTTTGATGCTTTTGAGTCACTAGTGTTATATTTGCGACCATCAAATTCGATTTTGGGTACGTTAGACATATTCCGCATCAAAGCCTCATACCCACTAAATGTCGTTGTATTTTTCACCTGAAACTGAGATTTACTATGCGCTCATAACCTCAAAAATAGTTTAAAGCAAACATCTTGACTGCCACGAGTAAATGATTCTTTAGGCCTATTTGGAATTCTTTCCGGGGCCCTGTGGTTCTAACCTTTATTACATTTTTATTGTATTGTTCATAGAGGGATTTTAACATTTACAGCCAAAATATTTGTCCTGAAATGCATGAAAAGAATTGTGGGCCCCTGAAACATAATATTTTATACTGTCAGTAAATGTAACCGACGAGATTCGGGGCGAGCTCCCCTCGAATCTCTTCGGTTCGATTTATTGTAAATTTGCTAGCCCTTGGAACGCCTTTGGCTTCAAAGTCGGCCTTTGCATTTCTAAATATCTTTTCATTTTTGTATGTGTTTTCTTGTTCAAGTGTTTACCGGGTAATTGAACAAAATATCGAATTATGCAGTTTCTTGTACATTATGGAACTTTGTACGTAATTGTTTCTTTTATTGTAATATGTCTTCACATTGATGATTATCAACCACGTCCTGCACAAGCCATTTTGTGATATCGTTTTATTTAATGTTTGGAAATGAAAAAAAGAGGAAATGAATGAAAGAACGTATACTGGACTTTTAACCCATCTTACCTTCATTTCATTATATAATACAGTGCGTATAAAAAAGTGTTCCAAAATTTGGTAGATCCTGATTAACAAGTCATAACAAACATGACTTTGAAATTGAATTCCTGATGAAGAATAATTTATTTACTGTCCAATGATACCCTATTCATAATATTTCTGCTACAAATGAACGAGCACCAGGGTCTTTAAAAGATGTCCTTTAGAAAGTTTGGGCTTAAGGCTTAAAGAATGTGGGTCAGGACACATGCACGTGCTTCTTTGGTCTTAAATCCATTTAAAAGGTAATTTTGCATCGTGCTTCATTGTTTAAATTGATGCATTGTATCTAGTAGGCTTTCACTGAACTTTATTTCAATCCACAGGATAACCTTTGATTATTTTGAACAGCCGAATAATTTCTCGTCTCATGATGTCTAAGTTCTCTCTGCTCACTTGTCAGCTGCGCCATTTCACACGGGTAATTGCATAGCGAATACAAACTCAAAGGTTACTACATCCAAACGGAAGAAAGCACACATATGATGATAAATATCAAAGAAAATGACATCAGACTTTCAAGATAAAAGATAAAGTTCCAAATAAACTTTATCCATTTTGAATCACTCAATGAGAAGGGTTACCTTAAACATGGGATGCGACTGAAGTCAAAATTGTACTCATCTTAACAAAGAGAATATCATACATTTTGTTTGTAATAAGCATTTCCTTGTCTTTAAGTTGATATCAACACCATTTCTTTTCAACTGCCCAATAATCTTGGTAAATATATGAGCAATTGTTTTTGAAATGTGATAACCCATACATAATAGCTTTTGAACCACATTCATTGTTTTTGCCAATATTTTTTGAAAAAGCCTGCTCTTCAGTCATTCCTGGCATCACAATTCTTTCAATGGTATCATTTTACAGGATATTAATCATCCCTTACAATGAAATATGATTCAAGGTCACATATATATTTTATAGCTATTTAAATTAGAAACTATTAAAGTTAGGTAAACTTTTTTGTATACGCACTGTAGTGCATCTTTATGAATCATATATATATATATATATATATATATATATATATATATTATAGTTGAAGGTGACTTGCCGTAATGATTTTTAACATTAGATAATCAAGTTTGTAACATAATCATTTTCAAGAATATCAACCCTATTTAAACAAGAGATGCGAGTGTGGTCAATCTGTTCATCATTTTAATGCATATGAGTGACTGATTTCGACTTATGTATTGTATCTCTTCATTTTTCTTATCGAATGACCAATTCGAATGATGAAAGCGATTGCAGAATGACGAACTTGGTCCATGCAATTGGCAACATTTGATATTTCTTTTGTGACATTAGATTAAACAAGTTGAAATTGATTGGGGAAAAAAAGGAAATGCATTAAACAAATACGAATCTGACAACAACGTTTTGTTAAGAAACAGAACGGAAATTTGAAGGTGAAGGAAAAGAAAGGTTGTTTAAATGGAGGGAAACTCTTTATCACAGGGGAAAAATATGCTCGTGAGATTTGTAAAAAGGAAAAAGACAAACACCAACGTCTCAAATTAATCTTGGTACCTTGTTTACTTTTTTCTTCGCGTTAACGCGCCCTTTATTGACAAAAAGAAGATATTGATATTGATATAACTTACTTGGGCTGGGAGGGAACTCTGAACTGTTTTATCTTATCATGTGACCACCATCAAGCACTTGTGATAAGCACTCATGCAAGACCTGTCCGAATGTGATGTACTTGACAGCAACTATTTATAATATTGGATAGTCAATTTTGTACAGAATGCTCTGGTTTTGTTGTCAATTCTCATTCCGCCAACTGCGCTAGCACTTTTTACTCTGCAATAGTTAGCGAGACCTGGATATTGCAAACGAAGGTTTTGAAAAAGTAACGGTTGATTAAGGCGTTGTATTTCAGACAAGTATCTGTGTTGGAGACAGCTGTTAGCTGTGGTTATATTATTTAAGCAGGGGCGTATAATAGTTGGTTATTACATTATTCCATGCGTATTAAGGAAAGTTTGAATTCCTCCACAGTGCCTTAGGAGATGGCAACACTGACAACGTAGAAATATTATTAAACGAAGGAGCTGACGTAATCGCAAGGAATAGCCACGGTCTGTTACCTATCTACATTGCGACAACAAGTGGTGATCTCGAAGTTACCAATTGTCTGATCAATAAAGAAGCTGAAGGGAACAAAGGCAACATTGATGGCTATAGACTATTTCCTCTAATACATTTCAGTTCTTACACACACGCACTCGCTCTCTCGTTCTCTACATGATTTATCAATTCATCATGTGACCAATTTTCAAGTTTTATTCTTCCAAAGTTTGGTGAACTTGCATAGATTTCCCATTTACAATAGAGTGTTTATGTTACTAATTTATTAGTAACACAGAATACCATATTTTTTCTTTTCTCTAATAAAAAAAACATTCTCATTTTATATAATTACAATAAACAATGATTTAGTCTCATACTTTTAACTGAAATTACAAATCAGCCGAGATGTTTATAACTGATTTGAATATTTATGTGAAGGTAGTGTTATCTATTTAATCATGATAAATAAATGCATTCATTTTTTGTGTGTTCCCCTACTATTCTCCCCCTCTTTTTCCCTCTAAACCATCCTCCTTTTTAAACCCTTTCCTTTCATAATTATTTCTCTACCTTCTCTGTCCATGTTAGGACAGCTTCTGTCTCCTTGTATTCCTACACCCCAGTTGCAGTTTTCCCACCCCCTCTCTCTCTCACTCTCTTTTTCTCTCTTTCTCTCTCTTTCTCTCTTCCTTTTTCTCTCTCTCTCTCTTTCTCTTTCCCATTTCTTTTCTGTTTCATCCATCCTGACTGTACTTTTTATCAATGAATAATAGTTTGATTGTAATATTACCACGTTCTACGTTATGCATTTTATCGATTGTCACTGTGTTATTGTAAATGTTCGCAATTCGGCTTTGCCGCAATGAAAGTATTTTAATAAACCATTTTGAATTGAATGAATGAATTGAATTAGGTTTATAATTTGATTACCGTGGCGTAATTTCGATCGTATTGCTTTAGTGCATTTGCACGATGCCTATCTTACACGGGAAATATAACTCTCTCTCTCTCTCTCTCTCTCTACATGTATTTTAGAATTTCTATACATTCCCTAAATGAGGAGATATTTGCAATGAGGATCTTATACCTTGTAAGATTTTGAATGTTTTTCGAGAAGAATGAGTTCTGGTAAAGATGAGAAATAATTTGTGAGGTATCTTCTTTTTTGTATGTCAGTTAAAAAAAAGATATCGTAGTAGAAATATCCCCTAAAAGATTGCTCTACAAATGCCCCCGTATTCGAAATATGACCAGAAAAAGTTGACAGAATGAACCTAACCTTCCTGCTAATTGTTTAATCCCGTACACTCTTTTTTGTGTGCAGTGCATGTGTACTTCAGCAAAAAAATGGGGTTTGATGATCCCAAAACATCAAAGTATATCTTGATTATTATGTACAAAATATCAATCTGCCTCAATCGCATCAAGTTTCTTGTATAATGTTATCCAACGATCATTAACTAACTTTATCTTAAAGCATAACAAATTCAAATAGAAGTGTTCGCAAAGTAGACCACACGAACCTAGACCTAGATTGAGATATTGATGAGAAAATATTATTGTTGAAGTTCTTTATTAATTATTAAGTACAGGAAAAATGCTTTAAATGGTTTTGTATTTTTAAATATCTATATCGCCTGAATCCGCCTTTCCTTAAGCATGCACAATTAACACATGAAAGGTAGGAAAATACATGTATTATGCTAAACATATTCATACTAGAAAGCTCAACGTGGGACATATTGATGCGCAGCTTGATTATGTTGTCGTTCACTGGGTAACGGTGAGGACGGGGATGTTAAACATGTATACACTCCCTTTTCAATGTGTAAACGAATTGCGACGGCATATTATTGGGTACAAATGACCAGGGAGCGTCTTTTTATCGGTTTTCAAAGAAGTGTATCAAAGATAACTATCAGGTCATAAAATATGACTATCAGTTTCTAGGTTATTTAATTAAAGTTAATGTTAACCCAAATATTCACTTTATCTGTTTACTTTTGTCCCATGAGTGATACGTAAATTGAAACCTTCGGTCATTTGTCTTTTTATTGGCATCTAACCAAGTTTTTACAAAATTGGCTCTAAACTGTACTTCTTGAATAAACTTAGATACTCCTGGACACATTGGTGTCATTCTATCAATATGCTGTCACCCCCATTCCTCCACTATCGATAAAGTTCCAACTGAGAAAAACAATCATGAAATAAGTGCAAGGTACTTAACGCAAATTGCTTCCTCTACTTGATAAAATTCAATTCGGTCCCCCACGCGACCTTCCTAGACAATGATAGTCAAGCACATGTGACGCCACTCTTCACAAATCTAAAGAAGACCAAATCTGAACACATCACCTAACGAAAATCAACATGGAGAAAGATAAACAATTTATACATTTTGGAAATCAATAGATTATCCATGAATTACAATGCCAATGAAAACAAGGAGTATTTTAAATATTGGATCGTTCACTCTTTCAGAAGTCATTATAAATTAAACATTTAATTCAAGAAGAGGTGATATATTTAAAGAAACTTCCGTCACTATATCTTTACACCACGCACATAAGGCCCATGAAAGTTTAAAAACATAAATCAGCAATAGCTCGCTTCCCACCCCCCCCCCCCCTCCCCTAAGGACCTGGATACGCCGCTACACGAGACATTTCATAGCGCCTATTATCTTGATATTCGGACATTATGAATCAAAGGAAAGTCTCCATACATAGTTTGTATTCAAAGATACTTTTGACAAATAAGTGAATAGTTAGATACGGGACTAATCCACAAAGCCCGCAAGAAAGCTGTTTTTAATATTTGATTTTAGCAATTCAATTTTCTCTTGGAAAGCAGAAATTTCTAAGTTAGGTAGTTTATTCGTACTTTCTTATAATGAGATCAATAAAAAGTGTGATATTGTTAATGATCAATTCATTGTTGAAGCAAAAACCAATGAGCCCTTGGTGGGCCTATATTTACAATTTAAGAAAGAATAGAGACCATATACAATGTAATGGAATTGTATATGCCTGCAGTGTATAATGACTCTCATCAATGGGTTCAACACATCATATATGTTTTAATAATTCAGTCAGTAAAATAAATTATTTTCACAAGTTTCCTGTTGGGCTGTAATGAATAGCTTCTAGGTTTCCGGGGCCCCTCATGTGCCCCAAATGATGTATTAGAGATCGACTTGCCAATTGTTTTAGTAGGACACACTTCCAAATGTCTTTAGAAAGAAAATATATCATCTCACTATAGTTTGATGCATTTGAGTCACTAGTGTTATATTTGGGACCATAACATCAGATTTCGGGTACCTTAGACATATTCCACCATCAAAGTCTCATACCATAATGTGTCGTTGTATTTTGCTACTGAAGTTAAGATTTATTATACGCTCATATAACCTCAAAATAGTTTAAAGCAGTTATCTTGACTGCCACGAATAACTGATTCTGAAGGCCGATTTGGAATAAATTACGGGGGCCTGTGGTTCTACCCTTTACTATATTTGAATTGTATTATTCATAGAGGGTTTTTAACATTTACAGCCAAAATGTTTGTTCTGAAATGCATAAAAAGAATGGTGGACCACTAAAACATAATATTTCAGATTATCAGTAAATGTTACCGACGAGATTCGAGTGCCCCCTTAACCTCCGATAAATGCCCCTTTAAAATCTGATCGGTGCCCATTTTCTTTCAACTAATGCACATTTTCCTTCATTATAAGTCCCTCTTTTTCATTCACATAAGTGCCCCTTTTCATATCTGGTCATTGCCCCTTTTCAGATGCGATATGTGCCTCTTTTCAACTTTGATAATTTCCCTTATAACAATGATACGTGCCCATTTTTCTTTCTAATAAGGGACCTATCCCCTTTTCACCTCCTATAAATGCCCCTATCAACATCTGATGGGGGCCCCTTTTCCGTTGACAAATGCCCATTTCCTATTCTCATGACTGACTTTTATCATCTCTGGTGAGTGCTTCTTTTTGAGGGTGCAAGAAGTGCCCCATTTTCACCTCTGATAATTACTTTTTGTACTTTGACACATGCTCCTTTTCTTTTCTGATACGTGTCCCCTTTTCCACTCGTCATTAAACGCGCCCCAAAATTCAAGCGACTAAGAGCAATTCTTCCAAAGCTCGCTCGCTCCGCCCTCACGCATCTATAGGTGATATACTTATATTACTTATCAAAGGTCTTATTAGTCTTCCGTTATGAGAACGTGCTTATAACCCGATCAGGATTGGTTTTTTTCCTCTTTTTAAGATGTAATTTTTCGCACTGCGATCTCACAGATATTAACAAATTTCCTTGCTCGCTTCGCTCGCTCGCAATTTTTTTCTTCAGACCATCACACCCAACTGCAAAGCAGGAGGCTTAAGCAATATCTTGTATGGTGTATAAAGTGAAACAAATATTGAAATCATCCCTGATAATGTAATCACAATGTAGGGGTATATACCAATGTCTAAAAGATTGTATATTTTCGCTTTGAGATTTCCCTTTGTAGGTGCCCTTTTTCAGAAAGTGCCCTTTTTTCTTGGTGCCCCCCCCCCCACTTTGGAAGTCGCTCGGCCGCCCCTGCTTTTATAATGTTATCTAATGATCAATAATTAACTGTGTCTTAACTTATACAATTCAAATAGAGGTGTTCGCAAAGTAGACTATACGAGCCTTGTCCTAGATTCAGATATTGATGAGAAAATATTATTCTGTTGAAGTTCTTTATTGATTATTAACTACAGGAAAATGCTTTAAATGATTTTGTATTTCTAAATTTCAATATTGCCCGAATCCGCTTTTCATTAAGCATGCACAATTGACACATGGAAAGGGAGAACATTTCATGTATGCTAAACATATCCATACCAGAAAGCACAAAATGTGACATATTCATGCGCAGCTGGATTATGTTGTCGTTCACTGGGTCATGGCCGTGAGGACGGGGATGTTAAAGATGTATATAGGCCTACGCACTATTCAATATGTAAACAAATTGCGACGGCATATTATTGGGTACAAATGACCAGGGAGCGTCTTTTTATCAGTTTTTACATAAGTGTTTGGAGAAATAAGATATCAGAGGTAACTATCAGGTCATAAAATATGACTATCAGTATCATAATTACGGTATTTATTTGAAGTTAATGATAACCCAAGTATTTACTTTATCTATTTACTTTTGTCCCGTGAGTTATACGTGGATTGCAATCTCCAGTCCCTTGTTTCTTTATTGGCATCTAACCAAGTTTTTTTTAATGGCTCTAAACTGTAGGCCTACTGTAATTTCTTATTTCTCTGCTGGTAGTCAATTAAAACATAATTTTGAATAAACTTTGATATTCCTGGACACATTCGTGCCATTCAATCAATTTGCCGTCACCTCCCTGTCGACTAATTTCTAAGTGAGGAAAACATCTTTTATCATGAAATTAGTGCAAGGTACTTTAATGTAAAATTGCTTGTACTACTTAATAAAATTTAATTCTGTCCCCCATGAGACCTTGCTAGAGAATGATAGTTAAGCACATGTAACGCCACTCTTCACAAATCTAAAGAAGGCCAACTCTGAACACATCACCTGACGAAAATCAACATGGAGAAAGATAAACAATTTTGGAAATTAATAGATTATCCATGAATTACAGTGCACCTGTCAGGGACAGTAAGCAAATAATTACCGTTGATGAAGGTGATGGGACAAACTATCACTTCCGATGCGATCTGGATGTAGCTATCTTTCCGAAGCGAAGCTGAGGAAAGATAGCGTATACATTCTGACCGACGAGGAAGTGATAGTTTGCCATCGCCTGAAACCAAAAGGTGATTATTTGCTTTATATTCCACATCTAGAACAATTTAACTAGAAAAAGAAAAGGACGTGTATGCATCTACATAAAAGACACCTAGGCCCAAATTCTCACCAAAAAAGTTTAAGTTTAACCCAACCATTGAGGGTACGGTGCGCGCATGTGTTTTCTTTGGTAATGCGCGTTTAATTACGCCTGTTTTAGTGCGCTTTTGAAAGTGAAAGTGCGTTGCCCTGTGTAGATAGTACCTCTATCTTCAGTGAAAGTGCGTTGCACTGTGTAGATAGTAGTACTATCTACACAATGTAACAAACTTTTTGCTTCTCCCATCAATAATGGGCGAACTATCTTTCATCACGTGATTTACTTTTGACCAATCGTAGAGCAAGATTCTTAGTATGTGGAATATAATTATGAATAGCTTCGAGGTTTCCCTTCAGGTGCCCCTAATTATGTAAAAAGAGATTGACTTGCCAATTTCTTGAATAGAACACACTTCCAAAAGTCCTTAGAAAGAAAATATATCATCTCACTATATAGTTTGATGCTTTTGAGTCACTAGTGTTATATTTGCGACCATCAAATTCGATTTTGGGTACGTTAGACACATTCCGCCTCAAAGCCTCATACCCACTAAATGTCGTTGTATTTTTCTCCTGAAATTGAGATTTACTATGCGCTCATAACCTCAAAAATAGTTAAAAGCAGTCATCTTGACTGCCACGAGTAACTGATTCTCAGAATGCCTTTTTGGAAGAACTTCTGGGGCCCTGTGGTTCTAAACTTTACTACATTTTACTACACCAGGGTCTTTAAAAGTGTTGTCAAAATCGCCTTGTATCAAGTTTGGGCTTAAGGCTTAAGGAATGTTGGTCTGGTCAGATGTAAGTGCTTTTTTGGTATTAAATCCTTTTAAAAGCAAAATAATGCATCGTGCTTCATCAATAACATGATGCATCGCATCTAGGCTTTCATCGAACTTTATTTCCAATCCACAGGATAACCTTTAATTATTTTGAACAGCCGAACAAATTTTCGTCTCATGTTATCTAAGTTCTCTCTGCTCACTCGTCAGCTGCGCCATTTCACACGGGTAAGGAACATAAAGTGTTTATCTCGAATAGCGAATGAAAACTCAAAGGTTACTACACTCAAATGCAAGAAAGCACACATATGATGATAAATATCAAATAAATTGACGACAGACTTTCATGATAAAAGATAACATTCCAAATAAACTTTATCCATTTTGAATCACTCAATAAGGAGGGTTAGCTTAAACACGGGATGCGACTGAAATCAATATTGTACTAATCATACCAAAGAGAATATTATAAATGTTGTGTGTAATAAGCATTTCCTTGTCTTTGAGTTGATATCAACAACATTTCCTTTCAACTGCCTAATAGTCGTTGTAAATAAATGAGCAATTGTTTTTGGAATGGGATAAACCACACATAATAGCTTTTGACCAACATTCATTGCTTCAGCCCAAACTTGGTACAAGTGGATTTTGACAATGCTTTTTGAAAAGCCTGCTCTTCAGACATTCCTGGCAGCACAATTCTTTAAATGCTATCATTAGACAGGGTATTAATTATCACTAAAAATGAAATATGATTCAAGGTCACATAATTTATAACTTTTTGATTAAAAACTACTAAATTTAGGTACAGTTTCTTGTATACGCACTGTAGTGCATCTTTATGGATCATATATATATATATATATAGGACACAAGGTAGATAAATAAAAACACCGGAGAAGTGAATATTCCACTGACGTTTCGGGCATAGCCCTTTATCGAAGTGATTCAAGCATGAACAATAATATACAAAAACAAAAATATAGGCGACGCTTGGTAGTCAAGATGCAAAGGCGCGTGAGAGTACGCGAAAGAAGAGAAAAAGAGATAGAGAAACGTCACAAAGCTCAAAAGTTGGACCATTGTGACGTGAGAAAATAGGAGAAAATTAGAAATATAGGGAGCGTTAGAAGAGCGTATCTCCAGGGGAGATACGCGGAAAGCAAAAGAAAAGGAAAAGAAGAGGCGCACAGAAAGAAAAATAAGCAATTGAAAAAGCATTATGACGTAATAAAGATATTCAAGTTCAACAAAGTTCAGTGTGAGTTAGGGAAAGATCTGAAGGTGACTTGCCGTAATGATTTTTAACATTATATAATCAAGTTTGTAACATAATCATTTTCGAGAATATCAACCCTATTTGAACAAGAGATTCAAGGGTGGTCAATCTGTCTGTTCATTATTTTAATGCACAAGAATGACTGACTTCGACCTATGTATTGTATCTCTTCAATTTTCTTATCGAATGACGAATTCGAATGATGAAAACGATTGCAGAATGACGAAATTGGTCTATGCAATTGTACGTTGGCAGCCTAGCTTGGCAACATTTGATATTTCTTTTGTGACAGTAGATTAAACATGTTAAAATTGATTGGAAAACAATAGGAAATGCATAAACAAATACGAATTTGACAACAACGTTTTGTTAAGAAACAGAACGAAAATGTGAATGTGAATGAAAAGAAAAGTTGTTTAAATGGAGGGTAAACCTTTATAACAAGGGGGAAAAAAATGCTCGGGAGATTTTTAAAAGGGAAAAAGACAAACATCAACGACTCAAATTAATCTTGGTTGCTTGTTTACTTTAATCTTCGCATTAACGCGCTCTTTATTGACAGGAAAGAGATATTGATATTGATATAACTTACTTTTGGGAGGGAACTCTGAACTGTTTACCTTATCATTTGACCACCACCAAGCACTTGTGATAAGCACTCATGATAGGTCTGTCTGAATGCGATGCTCTTAACAGCAATTATTTATAATATTGCAGAGTCATTTCTACAGAATGCTCTGGTTCCGTTGTCAACTCTCATTCCGCCAACTGCGCTAGCACTTTTTACTCTGCAATCATTAGCATTTGCATCGTCGTTTTTTCTTTTCTCTCTGGTTTTGAAATATATATACATTTGTCAATGGCGAGACCTGGGTATTGCAAACGAAGGTTTAGAAATAGTAACAGTAAATTAAGGCGTTGTATTTCAGTCAAGAGTCTGGGTTTGGAGACAGCTGTTAGCTGTGGTACATACGCAGCGGCGTATAGTAGTTGGTTATTACATTATTAGACGCGTGTGAAGGAAAGATGGATATCCTCCATAGGGCCGTAGCAGACGGAGACATTCCAAACGTAGAAGTATTATTAAACGAAGGAGCTGATGTAAATGCAAGGGATAGTCACGGGCTGACACCGATCTACATTGCGGCAGAAAGTGGTGATCTCGATGTTGTCAATTGCCTGATCAATAAAGGAGCTGAAGTGAACAAAGACAATATTGATGGCTACACTGCTTTCCACCGTGCGACACTCAACTGCCAACTTCATTTGATGAAATTTCTGATTAGTCATGGAGCTAATGTGAACATTGGTAGTAAAGATGGTATGACCGCTTTGCACATTGCTGCGAGAAGTGGCGAAATTGATATCGTTCAATATGTCATTAGTCAAGGAGCTGAAGTCGATAAGGATACCATTGATGGAAAAACTGCTTTACACCATGCTTCAAAGAGGGGTCATCTTGGTGTACTTGAATATCTGCTCGACAGAGGAGCTGATGTCAATAAGTGCGACGCAGACGGTTGTACTGCTTTACACATTGCTGCAGAGAAGGGTCACATCGATATCATCAAACACCTAACCAGACAAGGTGTTGATGTAAATCAATGCAACAACAGTGGTAGAACATGTTCTTGCACTGCTGCATGGAATGGCCATATTGATGTCGTAAGCTATCTTGTTAACCAAGGGGCTGATTTCAAAAGCTGCGATAATGAAGGTTGGAGTCCCTTGACGAGTGCCACGTGGAATGGGCATGTTGATGTCATTAGCTTTTTAATCAACCAAGGAGCTGATGTGAATGAAGGCGATAAGGATGGATGGACTGCCTTACATATTGCTGCGCAGAATGGCCACATGGACGTCGCCCAATTCCTAATCAACAAAGGGGCTAAACTTAACAAGGTCGACAAAGACGGTTTGACCGCCCTGCACACTGCTTTGCAGAATGGTCATCTTCGAGTTACAGAATGTCTCATAAGCCATGGGGCTGATGATAACAAGCGCGATAATAGTGGAACTACGCCGTTGCATGTTGCTGCACAAACTGGACATGTTGGTGCAACCAAATGTCTTATAGATGAAGGTGCTGACGTCAGGACGACCAATAATGATGGCTGTACTGCGTTATACCTTGCTACAGTGGGTGGCCACGTTGCTGTCACTGAGTACCTAATAAGTCACGGAGCTGACGTGAATGAATGTAACACGGATGGATGGACTGCTTTGCACAAGGGTGCAGAGAAAGGTTACCTTGATATCACTAAGTCTCTAATCAGTCAGGGAGCTGATGTTAACAAAGGTACAAATGAAGGCTGGACGCCAATAAACATTGCTGCAGAATATGGCCATCTTGATGTCATCAAATACCTGAAGACCAATGGAGGTGATCTGAACAAAGGAAATCACAACGATGACACCCCCTTTCTCACTGCAGCATTATATGGGCATTTAAAGATAATTGAATATCTCATTACGCAAGGAGCTGATGTGAATAAGGGTAATAACGTCGGAAGGACTGCATTACGGAACGCTGCGTGGAATGGCCATCTCCAGATCACTAAATGCTTAATCAGTCATGATGCTGATGTGAATAAAGGACGGAATGACGGAAGGAATGCTTTACATGCTGCTGCCTGGAATGGCCATTTAGATGTTGCGAAATGTCTGATTACTCACGGAGCAGAGGTGAACAAGGTTACCGACGATGGAAGGACCGCCTTAAGAAGTGCTGCATGGCATGGCCACCTGGAGGTAGCAAAATATCTGGTCACTCAAGGGGCTGATATACATAGTAAAGATAGTGATGGTTGGACACCACTAACAATTGCATTACAGAGAAATCATCCACATGTTGCCGAATATCTAATCAATACAAGCGCCGATGTGAATACGAGAAAGAACATTGGAACAAATGCATTATACTTCGCTGCGTTGAATGGGCATCTTGAGATTACCGAGTATTTAGTCGGTGTAGGAGTTGATGTAGATAGTTGCGCTAGTAACGGTTCTACCGCTTTGCATGTTGCTGCAGAAAATGGACATGCCAGTCTTGTAGAATATTTGATTTCTCAAGGAGCCGATGCACAAAAGAGCCTCGACAACGGCTTCACTGCTTTACACATTGCAGCTGAGAAGGGCCATCTGGAAGTTGCCAGAACTCTTACCGATAATGGAGCTATGGTCAATAAGAACAACAAAGAGAAAAGAACAGCGTTGCACATGGCAGCATTGAATGGGCAACTACCTGTCACCAAGCTCTTAATGAAGGAAGGAGGGAAAGTTGACATGAGAGATGAAGAAGGATGGGCTGCCCTAAATCTCTCCTCACAAAATGGTCATTTCGATGTCGTCAAATATCTAATCACACAGGGAGCTGACGTTAACAAAGGAAACAATGTTGGCAGGACTGCCTTACGAAGTGCTGCTTGGAATGGTCATCTTCAAGTCATCAAATGCCTTATCACTAATGGTGCCAATGTAAATAAGGGAAACAATGACGACAGAACTGCATTACACGCTGCTGCTTGGAATGGTCATTTGGATGTCGTCAAATTTCTGGTTGGTCAAGGAGCCGACGTAAATAAGGTCAACAGCGATGGAAGGACCGCCTTAAGAAGTGCTGCATGGCATGGCCACCTGGAGGTAGCAAAGTATCTGGTCACTCAAGGAACTGATATGAATAGGAGCGATGGTCATGGTTGGACACCACTAACAATTGCCTTACAGAGAAATCATCTACACATTGCCGAATATCTAATCAATCAGGGAGCTGATGTGGCCAAGGACAACAACAATGGTACGACTGCACTACACTTGTCTGCGTTGAAGGACCAGCTTGAGCTCACCCAAGTCCTTATCAACCGTGGGGCTAATTTGAATAAGAGCGATAATGAGGGTGAAAATGCATTACATATTGCTACAAAGAATGGTCATCTTGACATAGCGAAATATCTAATCAATCAAGGAGTTGATGTGACCAAGGACAACAACAATGGTACAACTGCATTGCACTTGTCTGCGTTGAATAACCATCTTGAGCTCACCCAAAGCCTTATTGACCGTGGGGCTAATTTGAAGAAGAGTGATAACGAGGGTGAAAATGCATTACATATTGCTACAAAGAATGGTCATCTTGACATAGCGAAATATCTAATCAGTCGAGGAGCTGAGGTGAATGAGGGTAATAATGAAGGACAGACCCCACTGCAAACAGCTGCGGACAAGGGTTTTTTCGAGGTCATAAAATGTCTCTTAAGTCATGGAGCTGACGTAAATATTGCCAATAAGCATAGCCTGACTGCCTTACATTGCGCATCAGGTAATGATCACCTTGATGTCACCAAATACCTCATCGCCAACGGAGCAAAGCTGAACAAGGTCAATAATGATGGACAGACCCCACTTCACAATGCTGTAGAAAATGGACATCTTGCAGTTACCAGAGTTTTGATCAGTGAAGGAGACGAGGTGAACACCACCAATAAGGACAGTTCAACTGCATTACATATAGCTGCAAGATGGGGTCATCTTGAAATCACAAAATGCTTACTTCGTAATGGAGCCGACAAAACCAAACGTGATAAGGATGGCCTGACTGCTGCACACATTGCTGCAAAAGATGGCCATCTTGATGTCATCAAATGTATCATCAGTCAAGGAGCTGAGGTAAATATGAGAGACGATAAGGGTTGGACTGCACTGCATACAGCTGCACATAATGGTCGCCTTGATGCCTCTAGATATCTGACTAGCCAAGGAGCTCACGTGGATAGCTGTGGCAACGATGGCAGGACTCCCTTAAATTGTGCAGCTGAGAATGGACATATAGGTGTCTCAAGATTTTTAATTAGTCAAGAAGCAGATGTAAATAAATCGGATAACAGTGGATGGACTCCCTTGAATGTTTCTTCACAGAATGGGCACTGTCGGGTAACCGAGTACCTGCTTGGAATTGGAGCCGACGTGGATAAGGGAAATAACGAAGGGAGGACTCCCTTACGCAGTGCAGCATGGAATGGCCATCTTCAAGTAATCGAACTGTTAATCGGTAATGGAGCTGACGTGAACAAGGGAAACAACGATGGGCGGACCGCTTTACATGGTGCTGCATGGCAGAATCATCTTGATGTCGTCAAGTGTCTGATCGATCGTGCAGCTGATGTAGACAAGACCAATAATGGTGGTAGGACTGCCTTACGCAGTGCTACTTGGAAGGGCCACATTGGTATAATCAAATATCTGGTAGACAATGGAGCTGATGTGAATAAAAGTGATAGTAATGGCTGGACCCCGTTACATGTTGCTGCGGAGAATAACCATCCTGAGGTAATACAATTTCTGCTGAGCCGTGGCGCTGACGTAAATAAGGGTGACGACGATGGAAATACGGCTTTACACTACGCAGCGGGAAATGGTCATATTGCGATCATGGAGTATCTCGTAGATCAGAAAGCAAACATGAGCAAGCATAATGACAAGGGTAGGAGTGCCTTACACAGCGCTGCAGAAAAGGGTCATGTAGAAGCAATGAAGTTTCTAATCAGGCATGTAAGCGATGCTAATCCAGAAGACAAGAATGGAGACACTCCACTGCACGTTGCTTCGGTCAATGGTCACTTGAATGTTATCAAGTTTCTGTTTAGCCACGGAGCCGAAATCAATAAAGGCGACAGTAGTGGATGGACAACGTTACACGGTGCTGTTGCAAATAATCACTTAGAAGTAACTACATATTTAGTTAGTCAAGGAGCCCAGATACCTGAATGTGACAAGGATGGTAAAACTGCATTACACATCGCTGCATTGAATGGCCACGTTCGCGTCATCAAATATCTAATCACCAATGGTGCTAACGTTGATGTGTGTGACAGTAATGGTCACACTGCATTACGAAGTGCTGCATGGAATGGCCACGTTGATGCCATTGAATACCTCATCAGTAAAGGAGCAGAGGTGAATAGAGGCGATAACAGTGGTTGGACACCCTTACACATCGCTTCACAGAACGGTCAGATTGAGGTAACCAAATGTCTGATAAAACATGGAGCTGAGGTGAATAAAAGAAGTGATGATGGCTGGAGTGCCTTGCACAGTGCTGCAAATAATAAACATCTGCTTGTTGCAAAATATCTCATCAGTCAAGGAGCTCTGGTGAATAAAGGTGATAAGGATGGGTGGATTCCCTTACATACAGCGGCACAGAGGCCTGGCAATCTTGAGGTTATCGATCACCTGATTAGCGAAGGAAAAGATGTGAATAAGGGCAACAAAGATGGTTGGACCGCCTTACATGAAGCTGCAGATAAGGGTCTTTTGGAAGTAACCAAAGATCTTATTAGTCAAGGGGCTGGGGTAAATATGAAGAACAACGACGGTTGGACTGCATTGCATAGGGCTGCACAGAACGGCCACATCAAGGTCACAGAATGTTTGATCAATGAAGGAGCATCGATAAGCATGGGAAGTTGTAAAGGCCAAACCGCCTTGCATAGTGCCGCAGGCAGTGGTCATGTTACTATTCTCGAATATCTCATCAAGAAGGGAGGAGATATAAATGTGAGAAATGATGACAACATGACTGTTCTACACAATGCGAGTAAGAACGGTCATCTCAATATGACAAAGTATCTTATCGATAAAGGGGTTGAAGTAAATTGTGCGGATGACGATGACTGGAATCCTCTACATAGCGCGGCAAAGAATGGGCATCTTGACATCACACGATATCTTATCAGCAAAGGAGCAGAGGTGAATAAGGGCAACAAGGAAGGCTCAGAAGCTCTACACATTGCTTCAGGAAATGGCCATCTGGATGTTACATCATGTCTTATCAGCAATGGCGCAAACGTGAATCGAGGGGATCTTAAAGGGCGAACTGCTCTACATTTAGCTGCGGGGAATGGTCATCTTAATGTCGCAGAACATCTAGTCGGTCAAGGAGCTAATGTGAATATCTGCACCAAGAATGGTTCGAACGCATTACACAGTACAGTAGAGAACGGCCATTGCGCTCTTACGGAGTACCTAATCAGCGAAGGAGTTCAAGTCACTAAGTGCGATAACAATGGTTCAGATGCCTTACATATTGCTGCATGGAATGGTCATCTTGAAGTCACAAAATACTTGGTCAAGGAAGGGGCTTTGGTTGATATGGCTAGCCATGATAGATCGACCGCCTTAATTGGTGCCGTAAGTAATGGTCACTTGAATGTCGCCAAATATCTCATCACCCAGGGAGCTGCTGTAAATATTGGCGAAATAAATGGTTTGAACGCACTGCACGCTGCCGCAGCAAATGGCCATCTTGGGGTTACAAATTACCTCATCAGCCAAGGAGCTGACGTAAATAAGGTAGATAAGGACGACTGTACTGCCTTGCACCATGCCTTCAAAAAAGGCTGCCTAGATGTATATGTATACCTACTGTCAAAGGGGAGCAATATGAATGCCTTGAACAGCAATGGAGACACACCTCGGGATCAACTGCCCCATCAACACAACTCAAACGTTACTGATTCTTTGACATCTTGCTCGAAGGTGTGTACAAATATATCCTGCTTACTTAAATATGAAGTATTAAACTTCAAAACATGTTTTATTGATACTACCATCGATGTAAGTTCTGAGAGAAGCAATGATTTATTATTCTCATATTTCACGTTATTGATTTGAAGTGAAACCTTTATTTTGTGTAATTGCATATTGTAAAATTGAAATATTGATCCACCATACGCTGAGTTAGCGAAATACCTTCTATATATAAAAATAATATCAATCAACTTTACTTTGACACTTAGAGGATCCCCTGTTCACCCTTAGCTCTCTATTTCCTGCAAGTCATCGTTTTCCCCTTTTCTTATGAATGATATGTATCTACGCAGCAAGATTTGCTCATGCTGACAGATCTTTCTAACTAATCTCAGGACATGAGCTTCGTAGCATACGCGAAATATTCATAATGATGAATGCCGTCCAATTGTGTTTTCACGTATGTTGGAATCTGCTTCTTTTTTGTTGCAACATATACAAGAAATTAATGTTCCCTTTATCTATGTTAAAACAGAATAACGTAAATCAACGTGATCCGAAAGGTTTTGCCGCTATTCACCACGCAATACATCGTGGCTACACCTCGGTGATTGAGACGTTGATATCCCATGGGTCAGACATCAACATCCAGTCCAACGATGGCCAGACGTGCCTGCATTATGCCATCAAGCTCTGCTACAGAGAGGATAGAGATGTGGAACTTACAGAGACACTCAAAAAGGTACCACGGTTATTAATCATGTTAACAGCTTGAGGTTAGCACGCTGTCAGACAAATCGGTTCTTTAAACTTATCGTCATTCCACCTCACTTGGTATGCATATGCATATTATTTTTGATGCATGACTTAATCTTTGGTTGATTGTTTATTGTTTTGTGTTTGTTTTGTGTCAACTCACAAATTATTTTAATACATTTTTATACGAGGGTAAATTATATAGTTGTGCATTGGCATAGCGAGGGGGAAGTGGTGGATGTTTAGGGGAAAAAAAGAAGTGTTCACCCCCCCTCCCCCCGTTGAGCTAAAAAAAGAATAGTGCAATATTGTATTGGCAGTTGAAGTTCCCGGATGACAGAGCAATATGAAAACAATATTGATCTGTCGTCCCGGTACTGCGCTAAAGCTATTAAATAAACTGATTATTTGTACCACTTGGGGAACCTTATATGGATAATATTGTAAATACCAATTGTATTATTTTTCTGTTTTCATAATTTTGACAACTTTTTGCTGCAAATTAATGAGAAGTCGAATGTTTTTCAACGTAAATAATTGTTTTCTTTGTGATGCTGCCTGTGGGTCAATAACTTCAGAACTTTCCCTTTAAATTATTTATTGATCGATGCTTCTAACAGATATCCACAGAATTCTACCGTAATAGGCTATCAGCAAAAAGGGCACTGGTGTTCTACCTGTTGGAAAATGGCGCTAAACCTGATGTGCGGGACAGCAATGGCAACCTTCCGATTCAGTTTGCTCGAGACGAAGAGATCCGACAGATGATATTTTCGAGGTTAATTGTTTTTCAGTTTATTTGAGATATTGCTAACTTCCAGAATGGTTTGGATAATCTTGAAAGATTACAATTTCGGTGTTTATATCAAGACAAGTTCGATGTGTCATAGAACTCTTTTCTAAATATGTTAAGAAATGCATCATGCAAAATTTATGATTGTTTTCATATGCCCTCTAATATAGAATACCAATTCTTGCAGTATCAAGTTAGAACACCACTAACATTTCCGTATTGTATCTCTGAGCGTTATATCTATAAAAAGAATCGCAAAACGCTAAAAATAAATTTCCTAACGTGCGACCTACCTGTATTTTGAATCTTTCCCTTCATTGCAATTGTTTTGCCGTTTTATATGTCTTGTATTAATGCAGTTATTTCTCCGGAGAAACCAATGGCGGGCCTTTACTCCTTGTGCTGCTAAGCAGGACAAAGTAATCATAAAGCAAAATAAAATGACAAGATGATGGGAGCGTGTGACAGCTAATGACTTAACAAATGCATGTTTTCTTTATTACAGGTTACCGTCGATGGAGACAATAAGAAGTTATCGCGGTAAGAGCAAGTGAATTTCAAATTAACTTTTACAATGTAGCACATGTAATATAAAGGCATGTGCCTTGTAGATATTGCATGCACCGCAGTTTAATATATCATGGTTTACGAAACGACAAGCTAAGAATTTCCCCGAGTGCTGTTACATTTCATCGAGACCGCAGGGCGAGGTTGAATAGCATTGCACGATGAAAATTATTCTTAATTTGGAGATTTATACAAACTGATGAACGGTAATGCATGTTATCATATGAAATAGGATAGACTCCATTTATTACTTTCATTATTACTTTTATAGGTCTAATTGATGTGCATGCTAAAAGAAGTGAGCTCACCAGATTCGGAGCATGCCACGTAGAACATTAAAACTCCTGTTAAAATATCCAAAGAACAAACAAGACAAACACAACTTTGTTTGGAGCATGGGCAGTGTTTGTAAAATTCGGAAACAGCAACTTCCATATGTTCAGCAGATAGGCTGAAAATCTCAGGGCAAAATGTCAATTCCTCAACAGTCAGTGAAACATATTTACCTTCATCTCATGATTTCATATCTCAGTCGGATCTAGATTTACTCTTGATATAGTTGATTTTCACCTTACAGACATGAAAGTGTAGCTGAGCAATATCCACTAGCGCTTGACTTCCGGGCTTGGCATGCAACGTACACGCCGTCACTATTATGCTATGGTCACATTACCCAAAAGTAGCCTGCTCGGCGGCCGAGCGGCGAGTTTTTAGCCAATTTTGCCCGGCCACCGAGCGGCGGCCGACCAGGCACCGCTTGTTTTTAAGGCATCGGTTGGTCGCTGCTAAAGTTTTAGCGCGGAGTTAAAATTCGGGCGGCGCCTGCTCACTTTCACTCGCCGCCCAGACTACGCTCGGTGACCGGGCGGTCGCCGCCCGAGCGCCGACCTAATCGAGCGATCACCGTCGAGCGATTTAGGTCAAAAATCGAAGCCGCTAGGTCAAAGGCTGTCGAGCAGTCGCCGCCAGGTCGCCGCCCGGTCGCCGCTGGGAGATCAGTCAGTCACTGGGCGGCGAGTCCAAAATCGGTCGGCAGCCTTTGTCCTAGCGGCTTCAATTTTTGACTTTAATCGCTCGGCGGCGAACGCTCGATTAGTTCGGTGCCCGGGCGTTCGCCGCCCGGTCACCGAGCGTATTTTGGAGCCCCATCGATCACTGGTCGGCCGCCGTGCATTATCTTTAAAATCAGCCGGCGGCCGGTGGGAGACTGCTCGGGAATCGGTGGGTCATCGGTCGGTCACTGCCGGGACACCATGCGGAAAAGCTCCGGGATTTCGCCCAGTTTTGACCCTTAAATCGACCGGCGACCGACGGGAAATCGACAGGGCACCGCCCTGGCATCGCTGGGGCTCTACAGCCTGCTCGACTTCTCCAAAAAATCGCTGGGCGATGCCTAAATTCCAGCGGCGACCGAGCAGGCTACTAATCGGTCGGTCTCCGCTCTGATTTGTGACCATAGCTTAAAGGTACTATGTCCCTTTTGCAGCCAACCTCAAATTCTGTAGAACTTTGCAGGAATTATGAATATGTCATGTATGTCCTATCTGTAAAATTTAAACGTTAGCAGTGTCCTCATATTCAAATTATGCAAGGAAACCCGTTTACTTGCTAGACTTCACTGTCAGACACTATTGAGTGACTGGCTGGCTTTTTTCTTCTTTGGTAATAACATACTTGAAAAGAGTTGTAAAGGGTACATGAGCATTTGTCTACATCAATAACCCATTTCTTGTGATGGCCAAGATTAAACTGATTGAATCTTTGCGCAGCATAAAACGTATGACCATTCGGGACAATTGTCTGAAAATCAAGACTATTACTTTTGGGCTCTATAGCCCTAAAGTCGATTTGACAACTAATAGTCGTTATTTTCCCACTTGAAGATATTTTCAAGCCCCACCTTTTTTAGGGAAGTTCTAAATTAGTATTATCTTTCAAATGCAGTTGGAATTTAACTTTTTCATTTTTTGGGCCTGCAAATGGGACATAGTACCTTTAAGGCGCATCGATCTCTCAGGCTCAGCGTAGAATGAGCGGAGAAAATCGCACGGAGTTGGAGCTGAAAGTCGTTCCAATTGTAACTTATTTCAGGGCTGTGAACTATGCGAAACGCTGGTAACTGCCGTGGCCGCGGTCAGACCTCGCCATATTTGTTGACATCGTACGCGTAATTGATGTATGTGGTATACATTTTTAAGGTAGAGCGGTATCGCGATGGTTAATCTATTGCATTATTGCTTATTATACAAATTATCGTCTGTGTTAGGGCAGGGCCAGTGCACGAAGTTAGTAGTCAGTGCACATCGATATCATTATCGATATTGCACTGACTAACCTTAGTGCACTGGAAACGACTACCGTTAATCAAGTTCATTCGTTTACGTACAGTTGTCCAAAGTAAGACGTAGATGGCGTTAACCAGTTTTTGCCAAGCTACACTCCCTTTAATACAGTCATGTTTTGCATACATGATCTACCGTGCAAAAAATCACTATATAGGACTGGCCTTTGGTATTGTTCATGTTTTGGTAAGAATCGCGCATGTATACAAAAATGATGATGGATGAAAAAGACATGATTCTATTAAAACATTTAGGGGTTTATTGGATGAGCTTTATAACGGTAGACCTGTGTGTTGTTATTACGATTCTAAATACTTTTTGGTCTATTTCCTTATTGTTCCAGAGGTAAAAACTTCTTCACGCCAAGTCGTCATTGAAGTCGGCAGAGGTCCTAAGCAGGTGGAGTTGGAAGACCAAAGGATATCAATCTCTTTTCCAGCGGGCCTCTTTCAGGAACCTGAGTCGTTTAAGATAACGGTAGCAGTTCTACTAGATCGTCCGAGCATGAGCATAGGAGATGATGAATTGGTGGCATGCTGCGGTATACGATTTGACCCTCCTGATCTCACCTTCAAGCAGCCAGTCAAGATCACCATGCCACACTCTATCAAATATATTGACTCCAAAGAAGTAAAACCAGAAATTGCCTCTATTCGGCACACAGGTAGATCAATATTAAGATTCCTGAATGTCTTTCTATTATCACCAAGACACTGCTACAGGCGCGTACGCAGGATTTTTTCAAGGGGGGGGTTAACATTTATAAATCGACTCAGCCAGCCGCTGAAGAAGCGGGGGGGGGGGGGGGGAGGGGGAGGGGGAGGGGGGTGGGGGTAAGAGGACACTTTTTTTTTTTGGTCTCGAAATTTGAAAATTTGACATATCGCTCCACTTGGGGGGGGGGGGGGGGGGGTAAGGTCACCTTTTTAGGTCAGCCATGGGAATATTTTTTTTTTTAATAATTAAAAAAAAAAAAAATCCAAAGGGGGGGGGGGTTTAGGGGGATGGTGGGGGGGGGGGGGGGGGGGGGTTACACACATAAAAATACCAAAGGGGGAGTTTAACCCCCCAAACACCACCCCCCCCCCCCCCCCCCCCTGTGTACGCGCCTGCACTGCTATAAGTAATAACATGTTGAGTAAAATGGCATTATGCATCGTATAGTCGAAAAATAAGGGTTAAACCTCGTTGTTCTTCCCAACTTGTTATTAGTCATTGTGTAAGTAGGCCTAAGTATGATCCAACATTGTTTTTTCTGCACCTTCATTTTAATTATCTATCTTGTGGATAATCTACATAGTGGATTTTCCAAATAGGAAAGCTTAATATGAAGATTTATAAATGTCTTTTTTAATAACTTATGCACCGGTGGGTAATAAAAGAGTAGAAAGGCGTTAACATAGACAAAAAGATGCCATCATTCTTCTCAATTTACAGATAAGTAAGGATGTTTCATCATTATTTTCCCTGCTGAAATGAAAAATCTCTAATAGGTCTGCAACAAGGAGCTAGGAGAATGCCATGGACTTCGAAAGAAGATCCGCCGTACTGCAGGGTGCACAGGGGGTTTCTTGACCTCTACGTAAACCAATGCGCTGAATGGTGGGTCTTCATTCCGCTCAAACAACAGTTAGAACGGCAACAAGTAGTCTGCACTCCATACGTACCAGAATTCATTGGACGAGGCCAGGAAATTGATATTCGACTTCATGTTCATGCTGACAATCCTTGGATTGAAACGGTAAGCAAAAGATCGAATCCATTTGACTTAATTCATTGCTTAAAAAGAAAACGATCCCTCTGCTTACTTTGAAGAAAAAAAAACACTCACCTTTGAAAGCTGCAGATGAATAATGGTCATCGGTTGGTGCTGTTTCATGCTGAAGTGGTAATTGAAAAGGTAAACAATTCAAAATTGCACCTTGCCCCCCTCCCTTAAATTGAGTTCAACGTATAATTCGAATGCTGTTATGTATTTAAACCTGGGAAAATGAAGAATGAGATATATCTTTAATACCTTTCAAATGTGCTAATCGCCGTTTTAGGAGAGACCAACTCTCAACGACGGAAGTGTAATGACAAACAAACAAACCTAATTGCAATACGAAAGACATGTGCAAGTAATTCGTTATGAATATTCTTATCTAAAACGCTGAATACGTAACTTTGTTCTATCGTTCGCTCGCGTTGCCTTCATGTGTATGTTTCTTATGGATTTATCTCTGTTTGGTTTTTGTTTTACTTTTGATCTTCGTTCATTTCATGCTCAATCATCCCAAAAGGAAATAAACGAAGAAGAGAGACAGAGGGCATATCGTAAAACCCATCGTTCGGTGCCGTTTGATGTCTTTCTCCAATCTAGTGACATCACCGTGTCGTGTAAACGAGAGGATAAGGTGGTTGTAAACGAGGTATTCCATTTCTATATCTTTACTTGTTCCTTGTGATTATGTTAGAGGACTTTTGGTATTTACTTGAGTCTGTTAGACAAATGTTACCCTAGGTTTCATTACTCAACACATTGACACGGCAGAGATCCTGGTTTCACTTTTTTATTACAAAAATACGACGTCTCTGAAAAAGTACATTCTTTCTTATCGCACAGCTGAAACAACGATTTTAAAAATACAAATTAATACTATTTAGGCTCATATGTCAACATACGACTTCTTGGGGTACGAATGAGGTATACCTTTTGCTGTTCATAATATCATATTAAGAGAGATTTTGACGTTTAAATTTTGGCGTCGAATAATGAATAGACAACAATAATTCTTTGATGTTGAGCAAAGTTTTGAAGAATTAACTATCACGGACTCATTTTGATAATATTCTAGCAGACTTTGTTAAACTAACAGACCAATCACCTCAGATGAATGATATCTCCCCCGTGTTTTTACTTCTTTTTTCTTATTCTTTTTTTTATTTTATAGAAGTCCATCTGTTTGGCGGATATTCGAAGTCAAATAAGACACAGCGTACTCCTCCCAGTGATGCAGAGCGAGGAAGGTTTAGAATTCCAATTGATTACCATCACAGTCTCACAGGTCGGGAATCCAGAATTGTCTCGTTCACTCTCATTTTTCATTAGATACAGAGGTAAGTAAAAACTATTTTACAGGAATGATACTTGGCACATTGATAGTAGTTTTGAATTTACGGACATTGATCATATGTATATATTAATAATGAGTGAAACGTAGGTTGTTTGCCTCATGACGACATTTCACTGATTGCTCAATTAGAGGTTTGCTTACATTAATTAATGGCTTTTATTGAGTTGATTCCATTCTCGACGTCTGAAGACCGAACTGCAATGTGTTTGTATGATAAAACAACAGTAATTATAGTATTTAAACAGTTCAGCAAAAGGTTTGATTCTCAATTATGTTACCAAGGATGGCGTGATCATGGTATCATTAATGCCTAGGTCACATTTGCCGCGGTGGCCGTGAGGTCTACAATATCTATTAGCAATTATAGGACTGCCGCAGTATACCCACGATCACATACGGTAGCGGTCACATATGTTAGGGTAGCCGAACGGCGTATTTTGAATTTGTGGAGACATAAAACACGGCATTTGAAGTGAAGACGACCGGTCGCCTAAGTACATCCCTGCGGCGGCCGTAGCGCAAGGTAGCCGAAAGGTGCCCGCAAGGTGGCTGAAGGGGGACCATACGGCGAACGTGCGGCCAGACTGATGCTACCGCTTCACCCCTGGAGTGTATAAAACGCAAGGGCACCGTAAGCCCGACGAACGGTCGCCGTGGAATCGCTCTACGGAATGGCTACGGCGTGTCAAATCGCTACTGCGAACCTATAAATGAAAACGTTTATAATCCCAAGGCGACCCATAAGGCCTGTAAAGATAGGGATACGAGAGGGTGACCCTGAGGCCGCCGCCGCAAGTATCTCTCGCTTTCTGGGGCGTACGGCCACCGTGTCCTTGCCGTAGAGCAAATGTGACCTAGGCATTAAAGACATATTTCGAACCTTCCTATAATGGGGCTTTCACATTTACACTTCGGGGCCCGTAAGGAGAGCGAGTAAAAACAGACATTTGGGAATTTTCGAACGATGCCCGGCCGGCTCAGTTTCTACGGGCGCCGTGGTGCTGAGTTGGCTGCTCCCAATTCTCCCAGCGTTTTTCGTCTGACCGTTGGGCCATAGAAAGCCCGTAAAGGGCCCGTGGGGCCCAAACAGGCCCCTCACTATTTTTCGGTCAATTCTCAATGGAGGCGTAGATGTCAGAGGACACATAGTTCAGTGAACCGCACGGTACCCAACCGGTCGCCTTGAGGAGCTCGGCCGGGCCCCGGTACCAAGGGGTGCATCTGTTCATAGGACGGAGCCAGTGAGCTTACCGGTCGGCACCCGGCCGGCACCCATACGGACGCCTTGCATATTCACTCGACCAATTATCACCGGGCACCTCCCGGGAGCCGCAGAATATGTGACCACACATGCTGTAGAAATGAAAATCAAAAGGGTCCCGTACGGTCTCTTAAATCCAAGGCCCACCGCCGGGTAGGGAAATGGTACGGGGCCCGGTGTATATGTGACCTAGGCATTAACAAAATGACAACACATGATCGAGTAAAAACGTTATTTAGGTCATATGAGGTGATAGAGAATACGTTTAACACATTAACAATTTACCTTCACTTATATATTCCAGGATGTAAAGCAAGACTCATTGCACTCATATGAAAGCTAGAAGCTTGCTGTATATTAAATAGTTGATAGTTGTTGTTATATGCATTTGACGCTTTGTCTAAATCTGCTGCTCGCCTAACACAATTTGAAAATCATCCTCTTACCATTAAATGTCTCTTGCACTATTGTATGAGACATTTTAATGTTATAATGTACGTGTCATAACAGTTGTCAAAAGTGTCTCACAGCAAATAAGCTGTTCCGCTATTAGAGTATGGCTCATTTTAAGATAACTAAAAACCTTCGCTATTTTATACATAAATATTTTCCGCAGTTAAGTTTCAGTATGTAAATATGTACAATTTTCCCCTTTTAACAGATGAACCAACAAGTCCGATTCCAACCGACTCACAATTTGTTCGGTAAGTGAATAGATTTTTATGTAATTCTTAGAAAGTTAAAGGAAAACAAAACCTAACAAACATTACCTTACATTTGTATTCAAAACTGTCAGCCACAAAAAACCCTGAAATTATTCCTATTTAATTTCTCAGCGAGGAAAACAATCTCTCAAAGTTTGCATTTTTCTTTCTAGCGATTCTCACAAGGGAGTCGCCATCTTGCTCGTAATAGTGATGTCAGAATAGAACATACATGTTTCTATTGACCTGCATAGAAACGTTGGTGTTGCATAATGACTGACTATCATGACTATTGCCCTCTATTAATTGTGCAACCAGAGCCATCGATGCAAAACGGCAGCCATCTTATTGCCCATGCATGGATTTAAAGCTGGTGATTCTGCGAGCAGTTTTATGTACGTCTTCGTCCCTCGTTTAAATAAAAGACTGGTTTACTAACATATTCAAATTTTATGCTGACGTATAAACATATGACTGTACTTAACAACTTGAAAGCTTGCGCGAGGCTTGCTCGACATAGCATACTGGATATCAAGTATTGTATTTAATAACAGGTAACGGGTTAATGGAATAACTCGTCACTACTGTATATAGGTCCCCAGCCCCAAGGAAAGAAACATCCATAAGTTTGTTACACATGTGAACTGATAAGTAAATTTGTAATGATCTTCAGCCCTAAAATTAGGGCAAGTGTGACTTTGAACTATTTCAGGAATACTATCAATTTCCTATCATCTATTAATGAATTTTGATATTTGAATGGTAAGTCGTATATTCTATTTAGAGATAAGGTTGAGTTCTGGGATTAGCGTTATCATTGTTATTATGCAAATGTGGAAGGACATCAGATAAAGCATGTTTCCTGAAAAGCAAGGTTCCTCAAATGCCTTTATATTCTAAATATGTCCTTATGTAACAGCATAAAAATTGGGACAGACTTTTATGCAACATGTTCGTGTAGTCGCATATACATCCTTCTGTGTAAAGTGCTAGTAACTTTACCAAACTGGGCCAAATATCTCATCATTTCGATGATTACAGAACTTGCAGCACACACCAATACTTATATGCTAGATGATCAACCTGTTCTGATTGATTCCACACCGTTTTTAGAACTCAACTTTATCTTTACGAATTTTTGCTCTATTGGTTCGTGAGACGTTGACAGTTGGTTTAGGGGTTATGTTTTCATTGATTTATTCATACAGTATTTATACAGTGCTGATGGATTCACTTTTAACATATGTGTGTTGAGGTTATTTTTGTCTTTTGTCTAAGTTTGTGAAAACCAGGAAAAATTATTAATCTATTAATTAAATACACAGACGAGACGAGGAACTGCCACAACTTGACCTATCAGATATTGAACTTAACAATATCGCTGAAGAAATTACAGTGGACCAATACTATGACTTGGGTGTGGCTCTGGGGTTCAACATACATCAGCTGGATAATCTAGAGTACTACAGGTTTCGAAACAGAAAGGAAGCCACGTTTGATATGTTGGTGCGATGGAGAAAGGGACAACGGGACGGCCAAGAAGCGAAGAGGCAGCTTCTTCTCCTTACTGAGTCTGTCGGCACGCCAGTAGACCAGATAGATATGCAAGGTTCGTACTTTTGTTTCCATACACTTGTAGTACAACGCTACCCCTCTTTGATTTGAGGTAAAAGTCATATACAGTACGACGTGTTAATGTCAACAAAAAAATGCCTATTGACTAATAATTTCAATCTCGTGTAAAAAAAGTGATTCAAATTTATAAAAATCAGGACAACATAATGTAGAATTATAATGTAATGAAACATATCATTACTCAACCGTGTTTTTCTTATGTCGCTTGAATCAGATGGCAGCCAACAATTCAACGTGTGAATGTTGTTTATTTTGTATTCGATTTAAATTCATAACTACTTTCGCAAATATACCTGCGCATAAATTATAATATTATATTGATCTTTCTTTTACACTGTGTCATCCTGATAATATGGACATATGTTCTTCTTTTTTTTTTATAGAAAAAGCAATGAAATAGTAGTCAAATCTGATCAAATTAACTATTACTTTCGTTGTAAGTGCATCGATGGAAGTCCGTTAGGATGATGATAGTAAAAACAAATTACATACACTTAAAAATATGACATAGTTGCGTATTCTTATCAAGCCTTTACTATCCCCATTTATGTACTTTTAAGTCGCTGCCATGAGTTAAGTACTTATCAAAGAGTAAAGTTATAAAGTTATACACTGTTCTCTTTCTCTTATCCTTATTATTTCACCAGAAATAGACCTCAACGCAGCACAGTAAGTCCCACTTTTAAACGAACTTTATTGATTACCTGTTCATATTCTTATAATATTTTACTTACTTTTCGGTCATATGTATTCAATATCACACAAGACTGTTGGTAAGTGTGAAATGTTTATACGAGAAAGCTATTCCATATATTTATATGTAAATGTATATTATATACACACACATTTATATTGGTACCTGTATGCCATATAACGTGGGGGAAGCAATAAAAGCTATACGGATATTATTAAAGAGAGTTCACTTAGAGGTAAAGAAATCGGAATACCGTGGTAATTGTTATACAATTACATTTATTCTTAATTACTCAGTGAAATTCCTGACAAGACGTTAGTGACACTCGCCGGGCAGATGAAAGCAGAACAGTTCTATGACATCGGTCAGAAGTTGGGAATCGAACAAACCGAGCTGGAGCACATAAAATACCGGACACTATCCAAAATGAAAGATGCTACGATCCAGATGTTCTCCAAGTGGAAAGCCTCTCAACCCCACGGACATAAAGCACTCCAGATGCTCAAGCTTGTATGGGGGTCACTGCAATCCGAATCCAACGAAAACAGAAGGTAGGCCTAGAAATATACACTACAATATGCATCTCATTTTATTCATTTGTTATTGTTTTTCCTCTGATTTTTTGCTCAAATCTTAAATCGTTATGACTTTCATCAAGATATTTTAAGTTAAAATTGTCAAATGAAAACACAAATTAAATGACTGGGTAACATTGTTGAAGGTTGATGAAAAAACTGCGTCATTTTTGTGTGAAATGTTATTTATTCTATTCCTTCTACTGTACTAACCCTCTAACATGCAACAAAATCCTGAACAAATTCTCAAACCACAAAGATATTTATGGTTTTCTTTGAAGGCATCACTGTGCACCACCCTCTAAAAGTAAATTCTCCCAAACATTTTTGAATTTTCCCAACCGTTTTTCCATGAAAATAAGACATAAGACAGGCTTTAAAACAAATTTCACCACTAAAATATCTGGAATGGTATAACGAGCCAATTCCTTACTTGAAGATCTACATTCACCAAAAATGTAATTAAAATGTAATAATATAGTTGGGAAAATTAAGAAATCGATCAAATAAGTTTTTCCCAATTTGTATCGTTAATAATGATCTGGGTTTACTCATACTTTCAGATTATCTTTAATACATCTAGCATTAAAGTCACTGCCTTAGCACCATTTTCCTCATTTGAACAATGTTACCAAGTCCATTTAATAATCTTCCGAAGGATGATTTCATAATGGCAAGGAGCCATCGATCGGCTTTCGAACTATTTCGATGTTTTAAAAGTCCCGTCTTTGCACCTCTCTAGAGAAATAACGATATATTACCCTGCCAGTGATCATTGGTGTTATTTTGTCGTCAGCATTAATTTGGACAGATTGCGTGGATTAAAGTGTACAATCCTACCGCTATGATTGGATAAGCCTCAAGAGTGCAAGAATAACGATTATTGTTATTATGTATGGTTCAATCGAAATGTTATGAAAAGTTTTGCCTGAAAATGTATGTTTATTGTTCTTAAAATGAAGCTAAAGATAGACAAGCAACAGCACAGTCTGATGAGGATATGGACACATTTGGAGGGGAAGCCAACTGCAAAAGAGCTTAGAAGCGTCACTCTTGCAGTTAGAGACTTAAAGACACTTGGAATTGCGCTAAGACTGGGCGATGCCGTTATCTCAGGATATAGCGTACAGAGAAAACCGATTTCGAATAGCACCTTGTGCTAACTTTTGGTTTTCTTTTAGCAACAACTTGAACTTTTGTATAAATGTGTTTATGTAAGCATTAATTAAGCATTTGCAGTGATTCATTGTTTTGTACATTATGTACAGTTTGTATTTGATTGTTTTGCCTTGCATACTTTATTTTATGCTGTACATATATTTTGTTATTGTTAATAAACTTCAAACTTCGAGACCAATGATAACACTTACAATAAACACTGCACTTATTATCATGTTCTTGCCTGACACCCAACAAAGTCCGATCTTCATTCAACGTAACGTTTTCAGCATGCTACAACATTGGATACTGTTAGGAGGGACTCGATGAAGGCATCTTGAAATAGCTCAAGCGTTACACTTCACCGACGCTGCTCTGAAAATGACGAATGGTTCGGCCTATATTGTTTTAATCACATAATACACTTGTGATCCAGTTATTAAGCCTAAATATGCCAATATTCAAGATATTAATAAGTGTGTACTTATTTTACGTCATTAAAGCGTGAGTCTCACTGTGAAATGATGCGATGTATATATATACATCAATATATATATATATATATATTATAGATATATATATACACACACACAAAGTGAAATTAGTTATCTGCTCGGAATACTTTGAGAAATACTTCTGAAACTTCGAATTTTATCGCGTAAGGCTTCATTAGCGTATTATCAGTTTTACCTATGGGTGGAAAAGCGAAGGTTAAGAAGTTTCACAGAAACATTTACTTATTTAACTTATTATATTCAAATATATATAAATACAAATAAACAAACATGTATATATATGAATGAAGAGGATGTTCGAGACAATATGAGGTGGATGGATCGAGGGAGTCATCATGGTGCGAAAGTCAGTAACCCCTCTCAAGAGGGAAAATGCTGACTTTGATAAATAGTGATGGTGATGGATGATATGATATCTTGTGCACTCAACCACATAATATACATGCACCGTAATCATATAGATAGTTTCCTGTCTATAGCACAATAACCGAAACATGTATTTATATAAATTATGATATATATATAAGTTATATGTATATACTGTACAAAATACACTGACATTACATGTATATTTCCCTGTACACGTTTATGAACCACCAGCTTTTCCTCTCATATTGTTATTGTCGTGTTTATACATGAAATATGCCAGCATATTATTTCACAGAGAAAATTAGGTGAACAAAAGAAAAATGAAGTCTCGTTAAGAGTTGACGATGTATGTGTATAAAGCTAGTCACATTGTTTACCTGCAAGTAACCCAATTGCCTGTATAGGTTAAAGAGGTATAATATGATTTATATTATTATTTACTACATATAATGTTTATAGACTTGTTGAGAATGAAGATATTCTCTATGTAAATAACACCTAATAAGTTAAGAATCTTGTTAAGATATTTTGCGAGGGAATAGATTGATCTGTCATCCGATTTGGCGATGGTGACGTGATCAAGCAAAGGCCTACCGCCGTTCACGAATTCAAAACTATATTGCAACATGATAACGAAAAACACATAACACGTACAACTAAGATTTCCCGACTGTAAACATGGGCATAAGATTAATAGTTCACCTGACATCTTTCATCGATTATTAGACGAATAAATTATACTGTTTGTAGAGATGGTGAGATGGTATTTGATGTACAATCAAGAAAAGTTAAATTATTATTATTATTATTATGTAAATATCCTATTAGTGTAGTAGTAGTTACCTTACTGCTAAGAAAGCTTAAATGCTTGTTAGTAAGCAACCAGAGGACCTACGGTTTTAGGTCCTTTCCTAAAGAACAGGTAATGAGGATAAATGCCTTACCAAAGGGCACTAGCGCATCGCCTTGGTTCGAACCCGGGTCATCGGATTACGAGACCACTGCTCTACCGATTGAGCTATCGCGCCTCCCTCCCATAACGTCACAAAATATTTATTTTGGTATTTGTATAGTAAGAACGCTAGGTAGAAAATTTGTTTGTCCGTAAGCTACAATTTTGGAATTGCATTTTAATATTTCTGCTAAGCACTTGAAAAGTAATTAGGTAAAAGAGTATTAGATGCCTTTTATACACCTTAAGGTACTGACCATACAGAAAGTGTTGAGTTGAGTTGTGTTGAGGTCTTATTATCCAAACGTTCCAATGCATTAATAATAACAATAATAAATGCATGTTTAACAAAGATCTTCGATGGATAAACGGGACCAGAAAATAGGATAAAATGCTAATCCTGTCTGGCACCTTTAAAGTACAGTATCTTAATAAATAAAAATGTTTAAATATATATATACATGTATATAAGTGAATAATCATTGAATACAGGTATATACTTAAGTTACATACTATTCTACGTATGTAGGATAATACATGTTTGTGTGTTTAAATACGAAACCTAAACTTGTATATAAAGGCAATTCTAATAAAATAATAATAATGATAATAATAATGTTGAAGTCATTAATGATGAGCTGTAAAGAGAAGTTCAAGAAGAATATGTTATGAAGCAAATCAATAGGTTGAAAAAAAACGAAAACCTGGTATAAATTTAATTTTGAATGAGCTATTAAAATCTAGCTTAATGATTTCGATAAAGTTGATTATTCGTCTATTTAATTTCCTTTTTTTAATTGGGTTTTGTGCCTTCAGACTGGTCAATAGAGTTGATAGTGCCCCAGTGTCCTGGGTCTCCTGTTTCTCACGATGGACGAGTTCCATTACTTAAAGTGCCATGATACACTTCAAACTATGTTACTCAACTTATTGTATTAACGTCTATATGTATGTTTGTAAATAGTTCACAAACTCAATGCAGGCGATGCCTTTAACCTACCTGTATGTATATTCCTATAAATATAGCTTATTTTCACGTTTTACTGTTTTCGCTATACCATTATTTCCAAGTTGATTATGCCATTGCTATTGTGTACATGTGTTGATAATATTCTGTATCGTTTATATTATGTACTCACATACCCGATGGCGTGATTGAGTAAGGGTGTTAATTTAGATTTAAATCCATTTTTTGATGTTTTCGTCTTAAATCTAGTAAACACTCTCCATAATGTTGTATTTTTGTTCTCACCTGTAAAAACATTGGTTATAGTAAAAAGAAAGGCTGTAGTTACGGCGACCATTAGTTGTTATTCATAGACTTGGCGTTTGTTATGAAGTAAAGCATTCATTCAATACGTAATAAAATAGAGACTGGAGATGGATTTAACATTAATTAATTTAGTATGATGCTCCTGTATTGTTGAAACTTTGTTAAATAAGACCTTTTCGTAATTGTAATCTTTCGAACTTTTCAGCCTTTGTATTTTTAGATCTTTTGATAATTGGTGTTGTGTTGGTCAGCCACATTTGACTTTTTATTCTTGAATATTGTTCTGCGATTGTGCATTCCTTGAAATGCTGGAGCGTTGTATAAACGGCTGCTAGGCTAAAGCCGGGCTAATAATAAATGTGCCTCGGAATAGAATTATCTAGATAGATGGCGCTATAGAAATGCCTATTATTATTATTATTATTATTATTATCTATTTCTTCTTTATTTCATTTAGTCCTGAAATATATATTCTGTTGTGTTTCTGCGGTTTCGCATTCTTGATGGTATCTATTTCTTCTATATTTCATTTAGTCCTGAAATATATATTCTGTTGTGTTTCTGCGGTTTCGCATTCTTGATGGTATCTATTTCTTCTATATTTCATTTAGTCCTGAAATATATATTCTGTTGTGTTTCTGCGGTTTCGCATTCTTGATGGTATCTATTTCTTCTATATTTCATTTAGTCCTGAAATATATATTCTGTTGTGTTTCTGTGGTTTCGCATTCTTAATGGTATCTATTTCTTCCGCATTTCATTTAGTCTTGAAATATATATTCTGTTGTGTTTCTGCGGTTGTGCATTCTTAATGATATCTATTTTTTCTTCATTTCATTTAGTCCTGAAATATATATTCTGTTGTGTTTCTGCGGTTGTGCATTCTTAATGATATCTATTTTTTCTTCATTTCATTTAGTCCTGAATATATATTCTGTTGTGTTTCTGCGGTTGTGCATTCTTAATGATATCTATTTTTTCTTCATTTCATTTAGTCCTGAAACATATATTCTGTTGTGTTTCTGCAGTTGTGCATTCTTAATGGTATCTAATCTTCTTCATTTCATTTAGTTCTGAAATATATATTCTGTTGTGTTTCTGCGGTTGTGCATTCTTAATGATATCTATTTTTTCTTCATTTCATTTAGTCCTGAAACATATATTCTGTTGTGTTTCTGCGGTTGTGCATTCTTAATGATATCTATTTTTTCTTCATTTCATTTAGTCCTGAAACATATATTCTGTTGTGTTTCTGCGGTTGTGCATTCTGAATGGTATCTAATCTTCTTCATTTCATTTAGTCCTGAAATATATATTCTGTTGTGCTTTCATGTCAAACATCTTATTTCTCTTGACAAGTTAGTATTTCTTTGCATTCCCACCTGCAATTTCCTTTTATATGATAATACCCCTGTGTCCTGGGTCTCCTGATTCTCATGATGGACAAATTCCATTACTTAAAGTGCCATGATACACTTCAAACTATGTTACTCCACTTATTATATTAATATATATGTATGTCTGTAAATAGTTCACAAACTCATTGCAGGCGATGCCTTTAACCTACCTGTACGTATATTCCTACAAATATAGTTACATGACATGTGCTTATTTTCACGTTTTACTGTTTGTCTTTAAAAAAAAAAAACTGTTTTCGCTATACCATTATTTCCAAGTTGATCATGCCATTGCTATTGTGTACATGTGTTGATAATATTCTGTATCGTTTATATTATGTACTCACATACCCGATGGCGTAATTGAGTAAGGGTGTTAATTTAGATTTAAAGAGAAGGTTGAGTTCTGGGAAGAGGTGAAAAACAATTTGTGAGCGTTATCATTCTTATAATGCAAGTGTGGAAGAACATCAGATAAGACATGTTCCCTGAAAAGCATGGCTCTTTAAATGCCTTTATATTCTAAATATGACATGTAACATCGTAAAACTCGGGGGTGTGATTTTTACGCCACGTGTTCGTGTAGTCCCATATACATCTTTCTGTGTACAGTGTTTGTAACTTTACCAAGACTTGGCCAAATTTCTTATCATTTTGATGATTCCAGAACCTTGCAATACACACAAATTCTTATATGCTAGATGATCAACCTTTTCTGGTCGATTCCACACCGTTTCTTTCACAATGCAATCGCATGACCAGAACTCAACTTCATCTTTATCTCCATTTTTTTTGTTTTGTTATAGTAAACACTTTCCATAATGTTGTATTTTTTTTCCTCACCTGTAAAAACATTGGTTATAGTAGAAAAAAAGGCTGTGGTTACGGCGACCATTAGTTGTTATTCAAAGAATTGGCGTTTGTTATGAAGTAAAGCATTCATTCAATACAAAATAAAATAGAGATTGGAGACTGAGATGGATTAAACATTAATTATTTTAGTATGATGCTCCTGTATTGTTGAAACTTTGTTAAATAAGACTTTTTCGTAGTTGTAATCTTTCGAACTTTTCAGCCTTTGCATTTTTAGATCTTCTGATAATTGGTGTTGTGTTGGTCAGCCACATTTGACTTTTTATTCTTGTATATTGTTCTGCGGTTGTGCATTCTTATTTCTTCTTCATTTAATTTAGTTCAGAAATATATATTCTGTTGTGTTTCTGCGGTTGTGCATTCTTAATGGTATATATTTCTTCTTCATTTCATTTGTAGTCCTGAAATATATATTCTGTTGTGCTTTCATATCAAAGATCTTATTTCTCCTGACAAGTTAGTATTTCTTTGCATTCCCACCTGTAATGTCTTTTTAGTTACATTTAAATTGTCACAACTTTCACGAAATCAATGTGATGTGATTTCTTTAACCAAATATTTAATTTGAGGTTAAACTATTATTGATAAGGACATGGGGATGCAGTTATATGTCATAAGTTTTCTCCTTTTTCCTTTTGGCTTCTTTAAGTACGTGTAATGATATACTATTATATTTGGTATGTTAACAAATTTTTAATCAGTCTTGTTATTGCTTGTGATGTTAATCGTATATAAATAAATACAGATACATATTAATGTATACATAGGCCAATTCAAATGCCCCTGTGTAGTAGGCATATTTTGTTTGTGTGTGTGTGAGCGTATGCGTATGTGGGTGTGTGTGCGTGTGCGCGCGTGCGTGTGTGTGTGTGTATGTGTGTGCGCGCGCGCGTGTGTGTGTGCGTGTGTGTGTGTGTGTGTGTGTGAGAGTGTTGTAAAAGGTCATAACAGGACTTGGTGCCCGGACTTGGTGCTAGTGATTTAAAGAAACATTATAAAGCGAGACAAATTTACAATTCCTGTTTGGCACTTCCAACTACTGAATTGGTACACGCTATTCCAGAGCGCTTGATTTGGCAGCTCGGCTGAAACTAGGATGATAATTTTGGAGTGAGACGGCGCGATGAACATGAGCGCTTCATAAGCCACATTTATTATTACTATAATTTAAGTGAACATACTTTACATGTATATAAAAAGCAGGTGACATACCCAAGATGCACCGATATCATCATCATCAATAGTGATCTGTCAGTTTATGACAGGTTCAGTGACCCATTCAAAATTCTATATCAAGTGTCCTAAAAATATTCAAAAAAATAATATAAGTATTAAAATCGTATGCAAATAATCGCATGCTGATGTCTGACCTCCAAGTGGTGTATGGTCCGTAATTGTAAAGCGCTTTGATATAAATGTCTTATGAAAAGCGCTATATAAGTAAAAGTTATTATTATTATTATTAATTAACTATTTATTAAGCAGGTCCCAACGAAGTCATCCTAAATATTTGTTCGTGATAGCAAACAAATTGATGATACACAACAGATTACGGATGAATTCAAAACATGTTTAATAAACTCTTGTAACTAGGCCATCGATTCGCTGCAACAAGATAATTGTACCTAAACTTTACAGATTATTTGAATGATCTTATCAGTATAAGCCTATCATATAACTGAAATTATAGAAACAAGTATATCACTGCACAATAGCAAATCAGCTCCGTAGTTCTGAAAATAATAATATATTCCATTGTTAATCCTGTAACGTACATATTCAATCAGCCTTTAATAACAGGTATAGATCATGATAATTAAAGATATCCCAAATTACCCTTGATCATAAAAATGACCATCACGTAGTTGCAAACTATAGGCCGACTTCAATACTACCAGCTCTAAAACAATTGCCTAAAAAGTATACTTTTTAGGCAATTGTTTTAGGGCTGATCCTGTACATATATGTACAGAATCAGTTATATTCCTATTTACATATCTATGTTCCGATCACTCAACTGTTCCTTCATTGATGGATTCGCAGGGTAATGTTGTTTCTTCTTTTAGTTCAAATACATAAAGGTAGGAATATTTCAAAACCTGTCCAAGGCCTTCGATATTGTGGATCACAATATACTCTTACATAAACCGAAATATTATGGTTTCCGGGGCGTTCCACTAAACATGCTCAAATAGTTTTAAAGTTTACTTGATTATCAAGTATATGGTAATCAATTTGTTCGTATTTACAATGTATGCAGAATGTTGACTTCTAACTTACCAACTGGTTTAAAGCCAATTACTGATAACCAATAAGACTAAAACTACATCCTTTATATTCAATAATAAAAGTAGAAAATATATATCAGATTTAACTGACACTATAACCCTATATAATGTAAATTCTACTTATTTAAGTTGATAATTTCCTTAGAAATGAAGTGGGATGCACGTATAAATTATGTAATTGGTAAAGTATCGAGATGCACTGGTATTCTGAATAAAATAAGGCACCATCTTTCTCCTTTTATGGTTTCATTAATATAAATACATTGCTTATAGATAGATATATTACTTATAGATAGATACATTACTTAAAGATAGATACATTACTTATATATATATATATGTATTACTAATAGATAGATATATTACTTAAAGATAGATACATTACTTAAAGATGGTTACATTACTTAAAGATGGTTACATTACTTATAGATAGATATATACACACCCCAAAAAAGTTATTTGGGGGTGTAAAACGTAAATGTACCAAAAGCCATAATCTAAACCGTTCTTCTCTCCTCTTTGAGAAAGTAACTACTGCACTCTCACTTTCTCTGATCTGATTCTCTTATGTTAAAAATATCCTCCCAAATACAATATCAAGTTTGACTGAAGTTACTACTGACTTTCCCAACCATGTGACCATAACATAAGAAGTAAAAAGTGTTTTTATATTTGGAAATTTTAATATGTATTTGAATTCAAGTGTCTGCAATGATCTCAGTAATAAAGATCACGAATCATAAGTCTAATGTCATATGGAGTTATGTTCACCTTTAGATGAAATGAATGAATCTTGTGCCGAATGGGACACGGTGTGCGGAATTGCCCATTTTAGTAACTGCTCCACATGTTTAGAAAGTTAGATTACTTTGTGTTTGGTCAATTATTGAAAACACGATGTCTTCATGGTCTTAGAAGTTCTCCTTTCTGAATTCCATTTGGTACTGTAAGCATTTGGTTGAGAGGATCTTTCCTAGAGCAGGAGAGCCACAGAAGAACACAGTGATCTTGCCTTTGTGCTGCTGTTTCAGGTTTTGGAAAACCTAATGTGATCACGTAAATGAGAAAGGAGCGAAAGACATTCATTATGTATGTTTCCCGGCTATACTAAAGCTTCCATTTTTGTATTTACACAATATAAAAAAAGGATCAGCAAAGCTATGTTTCATTAAGTTCCTGATTAAAGGCCATACAACAGTATTAAAATCATTGCAACCTTTTGCCGGTAAAGAAACAAGGGGTGCCGAACTAAACCAGTGATATTGAATTCGAGATTACATGCTGATACTGAGCCCTAAAAGAAGGATAATTGAATTAAGAGTAAATTAAGAAGGAAAACAAATTCTTAGAGAATGGTGCCCATATAGGAACAAAAGGGGCATGCATGGGCAGGGACGAAAACAGACAGAGAGAATGTTGGTGGGAGGGGAAAGAGAAATATACATTGTTTCAATTTATCAAGAAAATGTGAAAGGAGGACGACAGAAAGTGAGAGGTCTACATGATTGCAAGATCATGTGGAAAACATGGCCTACCTCGTCCCAATCCGGCCTTCCAGCCTGCGTCCTCGTCATCAAGCCAGTGATCGTATCTCGCTTTTTCTTCTTGTGGATGAGATCGAGAGCGACGTGGAGTCCGATGGCCTTCATGTCACTGGGTGAGAGAGCTGATGTCATGTACAGATGGATGTCGAGAAAGCGACTTGCTGCGGGTATCTCGGCCTGTTCCATCTCGATGGCGCTGATGAGGCTGATAAACCACTCGAAGGAATGTTGATCACGATTGATCCAAACAAAGTCCACCTTAGAAAAAAAGGAATTGAGAAGGAAATGGAAGATAAAAATTCTATCATCTCGATTGTCATTAATATACATTACATATCAATGAGTATCATGCTCATATTTATTACGATAATTATCGTTATCTACCTCGCCATTAAGCATTGTCATCACAACATCACTAAAGTTTCCTCTTCTTGTATCGTTTCTCTACTTTATTCCGTATCAGTTTATGACTAACCAGTGGTCAGACTTGACGCTGGAGAATGAAGAAAGCGCAATTCACATTATGATAATATTGTTGTGATAAATTTCCAAAGTTTGTTGGAGTATCAATAACTACATTCTAACCGATATCACTCCTTTCTGAATCAGATTAAAGATCACTGGCGGATCTAGCTTTTTGCTAAGGGGGGAGGGTAAACGTATAACCCAACGACGATGCTGGGCATCGTCCACGAGCCGCGAAGCAGCGAAGTCCGATGTCCGAGCCACTTAGCGGCGAGGCGATTTGTTGTAAGTTGTTGCTTGGCAGCCCAGGGAGGGTTAAGCCCCATAACCCCCCCACCGTAGATCCGCCCCTGCTTTAATTGATAGTAGGCCTACGCCGAAATGTAAATATATTTATAATTATCAATCGTGTTACATCTTCCCCTTCGCTTTCAGATTCAGACCCCGTCTGTTGTTTACATGTTTAGTGTTAAATTGAATAATTTCATATAATGATATGAATGTAAATTGTGTTGCTTTTCTACCTTCTTCGTTTTCAGGACTGATGATGAATCGGTCACCCAAGTATGATTGCAGTTTGGACAGTGCTTCCTGGCAGCCTTATATCTCTCGTGTATACTTTGTAGGATAGAGGCAAACGGTGTGATGCCTATCCCTGCCCCGATGAGTACGGCATGCTCAGCCTCCACGATATGCTGTGCAGGTGCCCCATACGGACCATCTAATATAACCTGGATGGAACAGGGTGATACAACATAAATCATGATTATGCCATTCTTACATTATTGTAACGCATTCAAATAGGCATCGAATATTGAGATGAAGCTTTAAGGTACTTTCAAATTTTGTGATAGTTATCATAATTAGTTTGTATATAAGAATTTCATATGGTATGATTTGATGCCCTTGTATATCTTTTCATTGCGCTGTCAACATTCTCATCGTCGTAAACACGCATTTACCATTTACGTCAAAATTTGTCATTGATGATTCTTCGATTTTAACAGTGAATTTGTTGGTAGGCCTGCACTTACTTCCAATCCAGAGTGAGGTCTACCGCCCAAATCCTTTGAAAGATCCGACAAATGTCGGGCACTGTTCCTTCTTAACGTCACTAAACTCGTCTTCCTGTTAACATTGTCGGTCGGCTTCCCATCGACGCTTCTCCTTTTCTGAATATCAATGCTTTGGCGAGGGTTCAACGATTTCATTTTGAAACTGTTGCCATTGACCGCTAAGGCCATAGATATTTCGCCCAGCTCTGAGTGAGGCTGGCAATCACCTTGGGAAGCTACATCTGCAATAGATGGGTGATCAGCTTTACGTGGAAGACTTAATTGTTTTGGATTCACTTTCTGTGTAACTGATTCATCATCGTTCTGACTAGTGTTACATAGTTTGCTCTCTCTTACGGTCATGGTTCCATCTTTGTCACCGTTCGTTAATTCTGGCTCGAAGCCTAAGTTGGTTGCACCACTTGCGGTTCTCCTTCTTTTGCTGTATGTTTTTGAAGATCTACGTTCATTCTTATTACTAGGTGTATCCGAGGTGGTGCTCTGCTGGCTACAAGGCTCGACGGCGGGTGCACTCTTGGTAGAACTAGCATCAACGATGACCTCTAAAGGTGTGTCGTGATCTTCGTCGATCTCACCAAAGCCTGGTTCGTTTTCAAGAAGAGTGAGCTGACGTTCTCTGACGACTTCGTAGAGTCGCTTTGTCCAGTGTCCCACACATCTTATGTGCAGAGTCAAGTATTCTGCGATATAAACAACGCCATATATGTACATATTAGATGTGCCTATACGCCAAGCTTCGTTTAGTTGTTTGAAACAACACAAGTACACAATTTAGACAATGTCTGCAAGGTTAAATATAAGACAGAAGAATACAAAACAGCTAAAATGGCTCGATGGTTTTGGCACAACGCGTTTAAAACCACTAAATGCAATATACACCATTCCGTGACTCTACCATGGCATTGTACCAACTGTGTTCTCTCCCCAGGCACAAAAGAAAAGAAGAAAAAGGTAACAAACAAAGGAAAAAACGAGAAAAAAAAGAAGAAAAATAAATAAAAACAAGAAAGGAATTGATAACAAATATGTATGGTCGAAATTGAATGAAAGAGAGAGATAGAAGAGGAAGAATCGTACCTTGTTGTTCTGGTGCGCTGCTAATGGTGAACGGATGCCACTCATGAAATGATATGGATGGAATATTAACGTGGATGTATTCTCCAGCGTGGAACTTGAATTTGGCGGGACGCTGAATAATAAGATGTACAACCTGTAACGAAATCGTCAATAAACGAATCAGTTTGAATTTAAAGGGCAGCGTCATAAAGACTCGCTTATTCTTTAAAGTCTTTAAATCTATGAATTCTAAAGTCTATCACTGCTTTCGTTCTCTACCTGACGGCATGAATCAAGTATTAATCTCGTATTCTTCTTGAATCAATGAGACACAATGAGAAGTTGTACCTCAGGGATACTGGTGGGGGTGCTTGGCGGGCTACTTAATTATCGAATATTTGTGGGGCACCACAAATAATTGAAATCGTTATATTGATCGATGTCCCAGTCGATGTCTCTGAACCGATTTTGATCAAACAAAGATGAATTTGTCATTTAAATTGTATATTCTTTCAAATTTAATACTCAGTTTTTCATTTTATCACAAATCATTATTTTGTGTAGTGCCCTCTGCAACAAAACTCAACTATCCCTTTAAATGGAAAGTTTCAAACTACAAGACGTTAACAAATTCTTGCTCGGTTGCTACATGACCTCACAAAATACACGACTTCGGAAAACTAAATTTTCTGTAATATTGCCGCAATATGGCTGGGGTTTTAGCAATTACTTCTCCTGTGAGATATACTTACATTAGCAGGTAACACGTATCCTTTCTGAATGTAGACTTTACCAAATCGTGCTCGTCTAAAGAACTGAAGACGTAGAAGGCGTTCTGCAAGATAGATTATGCCTGGTGCTATAAACCATATCCAGAAGTACTTAGAATGTATGATAATCAAGCACCAGAAAACAATACACAACTGATGTGTCCAGTAAAACACCTGAGAGACAGAGACAGAAAAGAGAAAACAAAAGGGTAAATCTCTCACAAATAGTCATTATTTCTTTGTTGGTTAATAAAAGGTTAAATATGGATAAGTTATTTAATTACTGCTTACATGGAGGCCATATGAGCTACGAACTGTCAGTGGTATAGTAACGACCATATAGCGGGCAGCCGACTTAATTACTAGTAGGTATGGTTTTCAGTTGTCAGAACTCTGAATTTAGAACAATAGACAACTAATTATTTGTAGACAGGCGGCGTATTGTGTTATCTTAAAATGGAACTCGAGCGTTGCTACTTTTATTCTGGCAGCTATTTGAAGTCACTGTAAGAACTAAGGAATTCCATGACGGAAATCAGAAACGCTATATACAGATGGGTGACAATTGGCAAATACATAGAACTGACTTTGACTAGAGACAATCAAAATCAATTTATTGTCTAATGAATAAAAAGTTGAACTAAAAGAACATTAAAAGCTCACTTTGAAGTATCCATTCCTCCTGATAAAGGGTAATGAGCAGATCGTCATAATGATGAGTACGATGATTATCAAAATACCAGTGATGATACAAGATCCTTCAACAAGGCCAAGACCGGGAAAAGGTCGGACCAAGACATCACGAATCCATGCGGCTGTTGTGCCATTTACATTCTCTACCTGGAAGATCAATCCTTTTTGTGAAAAACACATTGTACTTTCAAATTACAAGGAAGGTATTCACGAGCAACTCTTTGAGCAGGTTATCAGTTTGTGTTGTCCAATCTTATTGTGAACAAGATCGTTTAGTCTATTGGCTCTGATCTACGTCCAATCGGTCCCATCGGTCCCATCGGTTCAGTGGTATCAGAAAACCCTTACCGTAACCCTTCGTCAACACTAATTATAATTCTAACACAGGCTGCCCCTACCAAGATGTCAGACAATGAGACACAATAATGTCAAAAATCATAAGTTGGTTTATGGTTTATCAACATACTGCCTTAAGGCTGAACTAAATTCAGTTTACAAGATATTTATTTTGTTAAATCTACTTGCAAATCAATATTGTAACAATTATCATACAATGTGAGAACATTAAAACAATAAAACAATACGGCAAGACAATGAAAGTTTATTTCAGTTCTCTCCATTCAATTTCTACTTTAATATGTTTGCTTTATTTATAAAGGTATTCATGACTGTCTCACCGATATTTACAATATGACCGGCTGTATGGATAACAGACAAGATGATGATGAAGACGGCAACAATCTTGTGGATTATGACATGCTGATCGAGAGGGAGCACCGACATCAGGAATGTATTACGTAATATCGTCAGCAGCTTCCGAAGCATCAGGACCAGGACGAAACAACATTCGAAACTAAGACAGCGACCTGTAGTTTGATGTTAGCAAAATTATGTATAAGTATTTTTTGTTAACAACATGTTAATCAGGCAGTATTTCCAGTGCAGCAAGTCGAGTGGGATGATAAAGGCTCGTTCAGACATAGGCGGCGTAACCACGTCGTTGTTGTTTTTAATGACGGATTAATGTGTAGTGCCTGTAATGCACTTCATATTTCTGTATCTTGTAGTACTGAGCTCGGTAAAATCGCGCAAGGAGTTACCATTCATTTATACAGTTTTAGAAAAGCGCACCAGCTTTTTTACCGCGCCGTATCTTCATTTTGGAGAGAGCGAGGGGCGCCAGAAAGACTAGAACAGAAGAGAGAACTAATGAGATAATAAATCAAATACCTGCACTTCTGGCGATGGATATTGCCGCTGGATGCCTCTCATCATTGACGCTATGATAACCTTCGTACGCACCCCATGCTGCCAGCCCAGCGTTGATCATCACGAAGACGATCCAGAAGATGATGACGGAGAAGTGATTGCGGAGTGTATTGTAGCTACAATGTGTCGATGTGTGTGATTGACTTTTAGGTTTCTTTGTTTTAGGGTTCAGCCACTCAGCCGCACTGATAAAATAAATTAGTTTGAGTAATCATGCTTTCGTATTAATATAACTCATTGTAAATATTATTTGTAATAGGAAATGAAGACATGGAAGGAATTACACAAAAACCCAAATTCCGTTGGTACTGCAACTTTTCAGCAAGTTCATTTCTGCCGCATAACATGTATAGGCAAAGTTAGTTTTAATTTACATGGCGCTCTTCAACTTGTCAATGATATAGTATCAAATCAATATAATATAAACTTAACCTTTAAATATCATCTGGTATCCGGTAAAATGCTCGTAAGCTGAGATTTAGCTTAACATGACTCTAATTTTTATTTGAACAATTATAGATTTGTGTATTATAGAAGTATTTTAGAACATTTAGCAAGTTTATTGATCTGGTTTTATATCCTACCTGATTGTAAGATTAGATGTGATGCCAGGGTACCGCTGGAGCTGCTCAGAAAGCTCTTCAAAGCTGACCTCACCATCGCCATCGACATCGGCATCGTCGAAGAGGATTTCAGTGAGCTCCGTCAATGTTTCATCACTCAGGGTCATTGCAGATTCAGCTGTGCACGATCGGAGGACCGTCTTGAGCTCATTAAAGTCGATAAATCCGCTACCTGTTAAGATTGAACATGAACGTCAAAGACATAGTTTTCTTATTGTTTAATCATTTGTTATATATTATATAAAATAAAGGAATCACCTTAGATAAATCAAACATGATTTGAAAGCTTCGTCATTTCATTAAAGTGTAAAAGATTATTTCGTTTTTGTATAAATATGGTTTATGCGGGATGTTCGTTTGTACTCTACATTGTTCGATGGAAGCCCAAAGGTGTAGCCGGGCTAAACCAAAAAAGAGTACATGGCGAGTTGAAATGTTTTTCTGAATGTATCTAGCTATATGTCCCATGGTAATTGTAGCAACGTGTTTTCCGCCATTGCTGCTCTTTGATACAACCATGACATGGAGTAGCAATTCAATCTTTCGGGACTCATGATAATTCGTTTTTTCAGTTGATTTCACTGTTCGCAGGAAGTGAGCATGCTCACAATAAACGTTGATGTTTTATTCGTATTTGTTCCTCATCTTTGCAATCCTATTTAAGTGACAATAAACTTATTTGTATGTTAGGTTATCTGGGAGAAGTTTCAGTGGTTTAATAATTTGAAAGAAAACTAATTTTGAACCTATCGATGCATGTGCCCTTTTTTTGCCCCACCCGGAGTTATTTATTTTATTCTAGACTGAAAGTCTTACAAGTAAAACAAAGATTTTACACTGAAAAAAAGAGGAAGATGAAGTAAATACTTGTTATAACTACTGTTTCACAGCTTTGAAATTGGTCGATTTCTTGAAGTTCATGATTAACCATAGTGACGTTGACAAATACGAATTTTCAACAAGACGTTCTTTTCTAACTCTATAAATGTCATTATAATTCAATGGTTAATATCATCATGTTAACTCTTCACTTTTATTACCAAACTTTGCTGCCATTACCATTATCTTGCTTTTGTGATTACAAGGAATTTCCAACCTTACCATCTACGTCATAAACCTGGAAGAGAAAGTGAAGTTTCTCTTGTTCTGTTCCATTGACAAGAAGCCGCAGAGCGCCTATCAGTTCGTTCAAGCTGATACTCCCTGACTGGTCCGTGTCAATTAGCTCAAAGAACCGCTCAGCAAAGAAGGACTAAATAGACAAGAACAATTAATCATATTATAATCATAAAAACACTTCGATCCTAATCATGTACAAGCTCTGCTTTTTAATACACGCTCCTCTGTGGGGCCTGTTACTCACAAGCATAGCTTTCATTATAGTTACCTCAATATTTCACTCTTCTTTTACGTTCATTCTTTCAATTCAATGCATTCAAACAAATTGGTATAATATAATTCACATTAATTTGAACCATTTATTAGGTGAATCCATTACAAAATTGGAAATTTATGTGAAATATAAATAATGAACTGAATCTGAAACGGAAAATCCTCACATTTTTATGTTGAAAGCGTATCGATTCTTCCTCTTAACTATTAATTTAGCACATATTATGCTTCTATCTTATCCACCTCTATTGTTTTGAAACCTTCTCTTCAGCTTTAAGATTTAAGATTTAAGATTTATTTATTTTCTTTCCACTTGCATAAAAAAACATTTCATTCAGGAACAGTAGTAACAAGTTCATCGTCAGCTAGCATAAATACATTAACAATGAAACAGTTATAAAGACTTTAACAAATGTGGGAAAAAGAGGTGGTCTGTTAAAAAGCACAGCTTGTTAAGACACAGATCACCTTTACAAAAACAACATTTTTTTTAAAGAAATAGGTTACAATACAGGGGGAGGGGGACTAATAATACTAATCTAGTTGCCTATACAGACTATAAATAAATATCAGATCTACCACTAATTTACAAAATATGGTAGACTAAAAAAGAAAACAGAATAAAGATAATGTAAAAGTAAAGAAATAGGGGAAAGAGGATAATGTACAACACGGGGGGGGGGGGAGACAATGCTAATCCAGTTACCTATATTGAATATTAATAAATATCAGATCTATTTACTGTAAGTGTACAGTAGATGAAATTTCAGCTTACGTTTGAAGACAGAAGAGCTTACAGACTGCCTAATAGAACAGTCTAAAGAGTTCCAATACTTTGGTCCAGTATGTGCAAGTGTATTAATCCTAAGCTGAGTTCTAGCTGATGATACATGGTATAAGGCAGCCTGCCTAGTAGAATATTTGTGTATTTGGTTATTCTTTACAAAAATAGATGCTATTGCCATGGGAGCTTCACCCTTCTCCAACTGATACATAAGATATCCCAGATATAGAAAGTATATATCTTTTACCTTCAGCATTTTATTTTCATAAAATAGCTTGTCAGTGTGAGCACGCCAACATCAACTTCAACTTCTTTTGATGTAAATGTGGAATAAATAAACGTCAAGATTCAATACTGGAATCACTTCTATCCAAGAAATCCAATCAAACACTAAATATTTATCGTAATGAATATCACCATTAACAGCTCTCTTTTACTTTTTCTAACAATATATTATATTCGCATCATTTAAGATTTTGCATACATATAACTTTGATATTGTTGGGCGTCTGGACGTCTGTAACATCTCTTAATAAAGCTTACGATGTTCCATCCATGCACAATATTTTATTCATTGATTATACAATTGATGTGTTACGAGTTATGTATGGAGATGATTTATATGAAGAGTTTAATTCGAAAAGGAGCTAAATCCACTTTTGATGAAAATTGAGTTATTGATATCAGAACATTGTTTAGTTCAGTACCCGTCTTTCAGCAAAAGTATTTACCTAAATTTTGGGAGCAATTATGAAAAAATGCACCGTCTAATATCACTTTTCCATAGACACCTTTACAAGATCTGGTAAACAAATTTCGTTTTTCTCTCAAATTACAAAAATGGATATAGCTCCTTTTGGAGTTAAACTCTTCATATGTGAATGCGTATGTTGGGGAGGGGTGAGTTTGTGTCTGTATAAATCATCACAAATTAAATCAAATTGATGGGTGTGGAGCCTTGGATGTTGCGTACCTTCTTCACGTTCAGAGCATTTATGAACTCGTCCAAATCAATGAGGTTATCATCTCCTGCAACTTCTTGGAAGTGCTTCTCCAACTTCACCAACCATTTCTCATCCTTTTCTTGCCTAAAACAAGATATACAGATAAAATATTGTTTACAAACAAACTATTTCATTAGTATCAAATTCAGTTTGTAGTTGTACAATCACGTTGAAACATTTGAATTTTCTTCTGACAGATAACGAATTGATTAATCTCCTTTCAAGCTATAATGATCTTTATGGAATAGAAGAAGTTTCTCATATACTATAAACAAAGAGGTTGAAACACAGAGGGACTTGGACTGCTTGTAAATGGCAAATTTGGCCGATATGAACTTGATATGAACTGACTGTGAAACGGGGTACAGACGAGATGGACGAATTGAGGATTGTTATGACCGAACTAGGATCGTATTATAGACATTATTTTCATATTCTATCCCGACCACAACCCGTTTTACGATTTTCCAGGACGGTTCCAGAACGTAGTGAGAACTAGTTTGATGTGATGGGGGCTTAAGAGGTCTATGAGTTATCTTCTATAAATGGTTTTTGTTACGGTCAGTAGGCTTATTAGGCTTTTGTTATAATGGTTATACACCTACATTCCTGCCATATCGTATTGGCTGAAACTGTCCGATTCAGAATACGTGTCGTGCAAGTTGCTCGTTACAAACCGAACCTTTGTAGCTATCTGTAAGAAAAAAGAAAGCAGAATATATAAACGCGGGTTTGATTTGTGAATGTCCTTTGTTCGTCCCACAGCCACTCACTCAATATAGGAAACGTAGCTTTGCCTACTATGGTCCGCTGTTGTATAACAAACTCCCACTTTCTGTTCAGTCATGCACATCATTACATTTGTTCAAAAAGCAATTCCGTCTTTCTATGCATTTACTGTAACTCTCGTACCTTCTTTGTAAACTCTCAAAAGTGCAATAGGCCTTCTGCACTCTATTCCTTCTGTAATTATTGTAGTATTTCTATTTTATTTATTGTGGGTTTTTTTTTTTTTTGTATTGTTTTTTTTCTTTTTATTTGTTTAGGTGTTTTGTTTTAGGTGTTCTTTTTTAATTGTAATAATTTATTTTTATTTTTTTATAATTGATAATATATATTGTATGATTCAAATAGTCTTATTTTAAAAAGATATATGTTTAATTTGATATTTCACATGTATGTACGATTTGTAATTATTGTATTATTATACTTATGTTTATGCTGTCATCGTATTATGCAGGGCTTTCTTGAAAAGCAGATCCACTGGCTTTCAGTGGAACTGAAATGAAACTACCCTGTTAAAAGAAATCTTGAATAAATAAATAAATAAATAAATAATGCATGTTTTGTGAGCGCGAGTAATAGACAGCTGAATAAGATGTAGGCCTACATCATAACAAGTATAATTGTGTTTGTCAGTAAGCTTGCACTAACATTGGCATAACATTAAATTCAAGTTTCTCAGTCTCAAAATTGTAGTTTATTGATTTTTTCGGACATATTTACCTGTTTCTAAGTGGCTTGTACATTTGTTTTCCTTTTTTTTGTTACCGGTAGACTTACCATTGCACGATTGTTATCTGTTTATTTGCTGATACCTTGACACTGTCATGACGATGAAATGCATAACTAGGCCGCATATCCATACACTCATCGACCGGAGATCAGTCTTGTTTACCTGAAACCATACTTTTGCTGTTTTGAGCTTGTTCTGCTTTTTGTGCGAGACCTAACCCAAAGAAAATATATTTAAGCCACGGTCACTGCTGATACTATTAAAAGTAAATCAGGTAGCAGTTATATGGTTATTGTCAATATTTTACGATTGAAAGAATTTGGTTATTTTTGCGATTTCATAAAGCTTGTTGGCACAAGATTAAAATGCTTATCAGGTGTCGAATATATTGGCTTCGTGACCTATAAAAATCGATGTCAGTCGATCCCTAATCCTTATACTCACGCACACGCACACGCCAACCACTTCTGGGCTATCTGAAGGGTTTTACATGCCATAATTCGTATAACTATACATCTATACAACCTTCAATGGGCGTATAGTTTAAACCAATCAGAACGCAGAAAAGTGTACGTACAACTATTCAACTATTAGGCAATTACGATTGAGGGTCTATGTACATAATTATGAACAATCAAACCAAATCAAATCTTGGATGGATTTTTTTTGTGTATTGATCAATAATTTGATAATGATAGCTTAAATCAGCCTCAGAACATAAACGAAATGCACAGTCGACATCAAGTCTTCCCTAAATTCCTCATTATGACGATGATCACACTGTAAATCAATGCAGCAGAAAACGAAATTTTAATCAGTAAATCCGAAATCTATTAATCCAACATCTACTTGGTAGTACCACTCATGGCAGGGTGATTTGCTTTCATAACTGTATTTGTTGGATGACAAATGATTATTTGATGAATAATGTGAAATAATGCTTCTTGACTATCGAAAGAGAACTGAAATGATGTTCCCTTGAGTTTCCATGATAAAATTATATATGACTAATTGTTCAGAAGGGTTTCGACCTCTCGCACAAGAAGCTTGATACTTATTATCAAAGATACGAACAAATCTTGCTATTTGAGTGAATAAACTCTCTCGAAATATCCAAGGCACTAAATTTATGAGTTTTGGTCCCAACCGAGAATAAATTCAAAACGATGATATTTATATTGACTCGAATCCTATTGAACGAGTTGCTGATATGGAATACTCGTTTTCCCCAGTAGACTTTAGTGTAATAAAAACGTTGGAATTTTTTTTTTGAACGTGATATCAATTGTGAGGATCCAAATTGTTTTATTTTCGTGGCCGGTCACTTTCCAGTGTTATATTAACCAGCTGGTGAAATAAATATATTTTTAATCAGTACTTATGCCGCCCTCTTGATGACTGTATGCCACCAATTACACACATAACACCATTACCGAGGGTCTCTTTTAATTTAAAAAAAAAATCTAATATTTTCCCTTGAAATTATTTTGTTCACGATTTTTTTCTTCCCAATTTTTTTTTTTTTTTACAAGAATTTTTTTTAAAGAGTATTTTATTTTTTCTCGAATTATCTCGAAATATTTCTTTTCTGTCAATTTGTTTTTCTCACTTTTTTTCTTCTAAAATTGTATTTGTCCTCGAAAAAACGGGACCTTATTTTTTGTTGTGGGGGGGGGGGGGGGGGGGGTCTCGAAATTTGAAAATTTGAAATTTTGTTCCGTGGGGGGGGGGGGGGGGGGAGGTCATCTTTTTAGGTCAGCCATTGGCATAATTTTTATTTATTTTTATTTTTTGTAATTAGAAATTAAAAAAAAGAAAAAATCACAAAGGTTACGGGGGGGGGGGGGGGGTTTCCTCCAAAATACCTGGATCGTGATATAGCACGAAAACCATGCAAGTGATCAGGTATGGTGTACAGCAGGCCTTCTCAACTAGTTTATTAGAAGTGCCAAAACGAAAAGAATTTTTAGTTGAAGTGCCACCCTGTATGGTTGACTGTGCTGCGAGGGAGCGTAGCGACCGAGCTGAAAATGGGTGGGGTCCAGGGGCAAAGCCCTAACGGGGGTAGAGGGGCCGACCCCCTGAAGCTGGTGGATTTAGGGCTTTCTAAAGGCCCAAATGGGGCAGTTTTAACACCATTTCATTCCACAATATAATCAATCTTAATTTCATATTGATGTGAAAAAAATTAGTACAATTCCTGAGTACAATTACACTGGAAGTATATTATATCTAGTTTTTTTGTGTGCAATAAACACGGGAAATGTCAAAATAAAGTGAAAACCAAACAAACAAAAACAAGATGTTTCTTGGTATCCCATCGTAAGCTAATTGTTGTTCAGACCTTAGGTTTAGATTCGTAGAAAATGGTAAAAAAAGATAAAATCCCCTTTCTTCCTGTTTGTTAAGCAGGCATTTTGGGCTCAAATTCGACTGCGACTTCTTGATTTAGCTGAGTATTTAATTCTAACATATATATTTTCTTTCTTTCTGTTTTTGTTTTGTTGTTGCAACAGTCGCGCGCCACTCTGACTGACCGCAAGCGCCACAAGTGGCGCGCGCGCCGCCAGTTGAGAAGGCCTGGTGTACAGAGACACTTTTTGGACTTGCGTAACTCTGATATCCGTGACAAAGCAACATTCTCACAAAGTGTGAGAATGTTTAAAGCCGTCTTATATAGTGATGCTCAAGAAGGAAGGCAAAGGCTCATGATCCACCAAGCACAAACCCGCGATCTCAACTAGTGACATGGAAATCATACAAAACTCGTCGGTGCTCGATTTCGATGATGAGGTGTCGAACAGCGGAGTGATGTACGAAATACCTGGAAGTTCAAAGTGTCCAGTTGAGAGTTTGCCCTTTTCTATGGCAGAAACCAAAAGCAAAGAAGCCATAAGATGGTGACAACTGGTACTGCAATGTTCCAGTTGGCAAAATCACAATGGGAAATAAGATGGAACAAATTTCCCAGAAAGCTGGATGCTCTAAGTTGTACACAAACCACTGCTTAAGAGCAACATGCATCACGACTCTGGATAGAGCCGTTTTCGAGTCTCGAGATATTCAATCAGTGAGTGGTCACCACAGTGAGCAATCACTCAAGAATTACTGTAACACTAGCCACGAGCAGAAGAAACAAATGTCCTCACATCTTGGAAGTCGTCTCTACGAGAAAAGAAACATCACTTTACCTAGTGCAACTCAATCGGTTCCAGATCCTGGTCCAGGACCAGGTCCAAGCAGGCCTAATCGCGCCGATTCCATGCACACGACCAGACAGCCGCTTGAAATAGTAGTTCCGGATCGTGACTCAAATAATGTAGACGTTCATGTGAATTCCCATCAACAACTATCTTTTGCACTTTCGCAGGAGAAGGTACACCAGGACCTTTCAACGACTTCAAATACTTTTCAAATCCACGATTGTGTGATGAACATATATAATAAACCTTAGAGGTTCTATAGTCTAAAGACTGTTCAAGACAAGACTTTGTGTAGGCCTAGATCTTCATGTACATATGTTTGGCCATGACTTGAATTTGACTATTTCAGCGTTTTAAACTATTCTACATGTACATTATCGCTGTTTGGAAGATGCACTTTGGAAAGACATTTTTACCTTGCTGGTTCAGGTTCTAAGTTACTTCAAGTTCTACGTAGACTCGAGTCTAGACGTTCATTGATCAAGTTGGAGTTTCAATTTCAAGTTTTTCTATGACCTGTTGCATTGATTTACAAGTTTATGAAGGATGATCCTGTTGATATAAAAGGTAAGACTAAAAAAGTAAGATCAAAAAATATAAATAGACTAGGTTAGAACTTAGATCTAGATCATACTCTTAGATGTAGACTGATTAATGTATGGACTTTGAGTTTGAGATGAGGGTTATTGATCAAATAACAAGGATCCACGTCATAATTTTATAAAATAAATATTACACATCATTTTGTTCGGGCATTAGTAAAATTACCCACACTCGGTACCTTTGAAAAATTCTAACACGCACTCGGCTATCGCCTCGGTCCTGTTAGACTTTTCCAAAGGTACCTTGTATGGGTAATTCTTACTAATGCCCTCACTGCTGTGTATTATTTGTATAATATAGGCTATATTTATACATTTAATATCTTTTTTATTCATGGTTTGTGGAATAAAGACGAAACGAAATTAAGAATCCCCTATGAAATATAATTTCTTTCAAACAAAGTTTCTACATAACTTGCATCTAGTTTACTCTTTATTGATACATCTTGAAGTCTGATAAATGCAGTATTTATGCATTTATCTATATGTAAAAAAAAAAGTGTCACCAACCAATTAAAATGACTTTCATAATGATTTTAGGCTAGTCATGCTCACTCCTTGATAAAAAAATTCATATCAAAATTACGTAAAGATCAGGAACAGTTACTTACCATTCAACAGAGGTATGTATTCAGTACGCTCTTCTCCTCCAAAGTTAGAAATGCAAATAAACACACGTAAAAGATTTCCGGGCTTTATGAGATATTTAAGCCCTCATTATCACTAAATTTCAATACGATTCACGCTATGGTTTCCTCTTATGTTATATGTCGCCAATATTTGTTTGAGCAGGTTTAGCCCAATTCGGTTCAGTGAATTTCATTAGTCTGACCTTAACTTCTTAAATAAGATTTTTCGTTTGGTTAAACAGGCATTAACCAACAGCTCAAAATCTCAAATTCTTCTCGGAGGTAAATCTGTTATGAATTATATGAATACAGAAACAAATCAAAACTTCTTTTTGTTTGTACAGGAAAAATCATTCAGTGAACGAAATAACTGTTGATAGAAAGAGAAAACGTGAGAGATAGAGGGTCAAATAGATAAAGAGAGAGAGAGAGATGGCAAGAGAAGTTTATAACAACAAAACAATCGTCTGTCTTGAACTAGAGGATCGCCTCGGGAACGAGAGCGTGAATATTAATTCGATGATTAAGTCTGGTGTGCATGGCAATGGCGACTTATCAATCTTATCATTTTTACACAACAAAATTAATTGTCTTTGCGTGAAATTGTCAGATCTGTTTCCCCTTACATATTATTCCCATAGAAGAAATGCTTTGTATTCGGGTCTTAAAAGTTGTAAAGGGTTGGTCGTGTCAATTATTTCAATGAACCGTGTGAATGCCATGATCCAAATATACAACGGGTTTACACTTTAGCAAATACCTTTATAAAAATAGAAAACCGCAATACAAATAGCCAAGGGCGACAGCTTACCACCTTCTTAACGCCTCGGCCCACATCACAAAGAAAAGGTGTAGTTGTTTAAGGAAACAGGCAATATTTTAGGATGACAACAATTTCGTAGCATGTCAAATGAAAGAAAATGACGACACTCTTTCTAATAATTGAAGAAAGAATAAAGTATCAAGTTTTCGTTATGGTTTTTTTAAAAATATAGAATAGCCAAACACTCTAATATCTCGATCGTTTGTTATTAGTAAGGCAAATAATTTATACCACCAGGTATGCAAAGAATAGTAAATCAGTTGCTCCCCTGGTGTTTACCGAATATCGTAAACGCAGTTTTCTATTCCAAGGTCAATATCTTTTCAACAAAGTCCCTTCAAATATTCAATCAAATAGTTTATTGCCTCTGATTAAAATATGTCGCCGATCTTTATCTCACACTCTTTAAAAAATCAAACATGAAACAGTTCGATATATTTTAGGTGCCTTATTGTTTCAGTTTATTGGGAGGGGGGGGGGGGGGGGCTCGTTTAACCACCTATAACTTGTTTAATTTTACTTTTTCTTTATTAATATTCAGTTGTCCCCCCCCCCCATCTAGTATCAATTGTTTTCTGTTTGATTTGTTTTTAAGATAATGAATAAATGTGCTGTAGGCCTTGGTTACTGTTGTTGTTATTTCAAATAATTTTGTAATTTTTTCGTTTAGATTCTCCATTAAAAAAAAATATTATTATACTTTTACGTTGTTAAAGATACTATGTCCCTTTTGCAGCCAACATCAAATTCTGTAGAACTTTGCAGGAATTAAGAATATGTCATGAATGTCCTGTCTGTAAAATTCAAACATTATCAGTGTCCTAATATTCAAATTATGCAAGGAAACTCTTTTACTTGCTAGACTTCACTGTCAGACACTATTGAGTGACTGACTGGCTTGTTTTTCTTCATTGGTAATAACATACATCAAATGAGCTGTAAATGGTACAGGAGCATTTGTCTACATCAATAACCCACTTCTTGTAACGGCCAAAATGAAGCTGATTGAATCTTTGCGCAGCATAAAACGTACGACCATTCGGTAAAATGGTCTGAAAATCAGACTATTACTTACTGGCTCTATAGCTCTTAAGTCGATTCGACAACTAATAGTCGTTATTTTACCACTTAAAGACATTTTCAAGCCCTGCTTTTTCTAGGGAAGTTCTTAATTTTTTTTTCTTTGAAATGCCGTTGGAATTTAACCTTTTCATTATTTTGGCCTGCAAATGGGACATAGTACCTTTAAATTCGTGTTTGTTTTAAATTAAATGTGATGTTATTTTATGTAATAATAATAATAGTGGGCTCATGTACCTGTATAATGTAGGGCTTCCTTGGATAGCAGCCCATTAGATTATTTTTTGGGCTGGAATGGAACCACCCCTTACCGAAAAAAAAATAATAAAAGAAAAAAAATACAATAATGATTTTTTTTTTAAAATACTTCCATTGCTTTAAATGATCTAAGGATCATCCTCAAAATGTCAAACCTGATTTAGCGACCACCTGTATAGAAAGACCACATTTTTCGTTTCCCTTCAATATGATTTTTCATTTAAACTTGTAAAGGAACTTGCTCTGAAAGACCACCGTTCTATATTTCACTATAGTGTTTCTCATATACTGGTTTCGCTGTGCTATTTACAGCCTAATAATAGTGATCGCATAATCATGTAAATCCGGTAGGTGTAAATGTAGATAGGAAGAATACATGGGCTAAAACACACTATCCCAACTTTAATTACATTTTGATTTCATATTGTTTTATATTGTGTTTCATCATAAGATTATACAATTTTTTACTGTGTATGTTTTCCCACCGTAATCCAAAGGACCAATATTTAAAAAAAAAACACAGATCAAATAAGCAAAAATGCAGTACACAAAACAGGAAACAATATATTTCATCATCATGGTTTGATTTAGAACGCTGTTTAGCCTGTTTCTAAAACGTTCGTCGATAAGGGCTGTCATATTTTAGCCCTGCAGTCCGTTGTGTCGACGAGAAGTTGGAGATTCTGGTGTAACGAATTATAAATATCACAGAACTAAATAAGGCGACTTTGCACATGTAGAATTATAAATAAGTTTAATACAGAGCACAATGCTAAAAAAAGAGTAATGAACATAATATCACAAATCAAAAATTACACAAGCTTACAAGGATCATGATATGTATAGAAAAGACTTGAGTCATCAACAAAGAGAATATATTTAATTTCATGTAGTTTCATATATTTCACTATCTCTAAAAATATAAAAAGAATCAAAATACATGCATACATGTAGATAGAATCATAGATAAAAGGAAGTACGAAATCATAAAAGCCAAATGGCTTGTTAAAAATGATTCCCATTAAATACAAAACAAACTTTTTAAGCATAATATTATATTTATAAGCATTGCACATTATGTTACATTTTTACGGACAGGAGAAAAGAAAAGAAAAGAGAAGAGAGACATTTCATTCGACGTGATATTTATAAAGTATGCACATTATATATCATTCCAATCAAACAATAATTATATCAAAAGTTTGAAATGTACTAGTGTTTTGATTTTTTGTAATGTCTTCACTCTAATTACTCAAAATGATTGTGCCGTGAACAAAATCTTTACAACATTTGATATCATTTATATAGCTAAGAATTAAGTGTGTTCCCAGAATGGACCCCTGTGGTACTCCACATATCTTACAATGGCAGTATTGAATAAAGTGGACAGAAGGTGAATATTCATATTTACTTTAAGTACCTGAGTCCTACTTGATGTATTAACAAATCAGTGTACTAAATAACACTCACAGTCTAAGTGGCATACCCGGAGATTGAACGTACGTTTAAACTCTAATTTGATATACAAATAAAACATTGATAAAGACTTCCTTATAGGTACAACCTTGATAATAATGCTAAATAAAACAATTGATATAATGTTCCTAAAAACTATGCTCATTTTTACCATGTTTGCGGTACAGTTTGCTCAAATTTTACTCCACAAACGAGAATGTCTACTGTTACCCAACAATGGAAAAACATTTTACCAACTCAATCTAGAGTGCACTACATGTCTATGCCTTTCAAAGACACTGTATCGGATAAACCCAGACATCTCGACCTGATACTGTCTATTTGCCCAACATCCAGTTCTTCTCAACTGTCTTCCCGAATACCCCAATTCCTTTAAAAGACCTTCAAGAATCAACCTGAGGTCATTGCATTTGGCAAACATGCCAATGACATTATTACCCAATCTGAACATGATCTTCTACAAGCAATACAATAGGGTATATTCATTTGCCCAAAGACTTTGCGATCGTGTCAGTTTTCAAATGTCTGAAATTGTTAAAGAACGCTTTTAGATGTTAAAGATAAACCACGGCCAAAAATATAAAGATAATAACAATGATAATAATAATAATAATTATTATAATAACAGTAACAGTAAGTATAATAATATATGAGATTTGTTAGACGCTGAATCTACTTCAAATTCAATGCTCAGGCGAGCTTGTGAAACAAAAACAAGAAAAGAGATCACCTAAAAGCATCTGCATCATAAATAAAGGAACAGAAGTAAGATAGAACATATAAAACTACTGCACAATTAACTACGCCGTGCCGATTTAACAGATATGTTTTACGATTATTTTTAAAAACTTGAACTGAACTGCTATTACAATCTCTCAAGGAAGAGCATTCGACGGCGAAGGCTCTGCAAATGTTTGATTTTAATGAACTTCGGATCTACCCTTTTTTGTTGCATAATTATTAAAAGCAATATTTCCAAGGTGGGATTATGATGCGAGACTACATTGGCAATGTTTCCAGGGGGCATCAAGAACATACATTTTGCGTCAGAGTTGTACTCTAGGGTGCCTCTCAAACCTTGATTTGTCACTTTTGCTGCAAAACGTTAGAAAGAAAAAAACATGTGGAGGGGAAGGATTCAATATGATGTTGGTTATTTTCTACTAAATGGGAAGAGAAAGTCATATCAGGCAGATGATATTTTGCAGGTGGTTCTTCTAAACTGACAATCGGTTTTATATAATTATGTGCTACATGCTGCCGTATCTGTCACGTTGGTTGGCATAATGACACAAGAAGATAAGGAGTGATGCATATGGGAGCTAAGCAAATGTATACTCATCAGGAATAGGAATACCTTCATATTTTTCCAAACTTTTTAGGAGTGCAGATATGTGTGTATGTATGTTTGTTTGCTCTGAGCGGTGCCGTATCGAGTCACTCTACTCAAGTCAGACTCGAGTCAGTTTTTCTTTTTAGCAAACGTGACTCAGCGACGGGAAATAAAGTGGTGTGAAGAATTTCTTTCGCACATGTCATCTCCCGGGCTCGGTGATCACATAAACAATACAATAGAAATGTTCATTACATGACAAATACAAAGGGGTATGCATTGACAAGGAGTTTAGAGGGTTAAGTGCAAAACAACTCATAGCAATACCAGTTTGCATCGAAGCAGCAACGTACGTTGTTGTTCTGCTAATGTTATCTATTTCTGGAAGGAGTCGTCTAAACTGGTTGTCGAATATGCACAGGCTTCCACGTCCACCCCTTGATTACATGTTTCACGTTGCCCCTTCATACTGTCCATGGGCTCTTGGGGTTTTTCTTTCATGGGTTCATCAAAGACTTCTCTCGTCGTCTCTTCCGGGGGTTCATCTATAGGTTCTTTCATCAAGTCTTTCTCTGTCTCTGCCACTGGGTCTTGAACTGATTCATTCACTGAATCTCTCGTTGGGTCTGCAAGTCGACTCTGTAATAAATACGAATCCAGATAAAGAGAACATTATTTAGTAATCATGATAGTGAACCTCAGTCTAAGATCAATGATAATCATCATAATAATAATGATAATAACAATAATATTCATAATAATAATTCGATCTTTATAGCGCTTTTTTCAGAGGGTACCAGAGGTATCTCTTTGTCAATCAAGAAATTGGAAAGATTTGTAGTGCTACGTTTTTAGATGTGTTTTTTTGGAAGAAGTCAAGTGAAGTAATATTTCTTAGAAATGCAGGGAGTTTATTCCATAGGCGTTGGGCAATAATGGACTGAAGGATTTGGGTCAGTCTATTTTCGGGATTTGGGAGTGGGAAGGGAAGAAGCTGGGGCCAGTTCCTAGAAACCAACGACAAGACAGTCATAACTTTATCCGCCAACTACGGAGATGTCTCTGATCTTCCTAAACCGTTTCACGAAGAGCTTACTAGCTAGTATCTCGTGAAATCGATATTATCGGCGAGAAGAAGAGCCAAGCTATAGCCTTAGTCGCAATTCCACCGGATTAACAAAAAAGTTATTTTAGAAAAACTGCAATTATTTAAATGAATTCGGATTAAAAAATATTGAAAATGGTACCAAAAAATAGGAGATGTAATATACTTCAAATTTGAATAAATTATACCATATAATTACTTGTAAGATATAAATATGAGTATTTCATTTCATGACCGGTGAATCAGTTTTGTTTTTGAGATGGGTATCCCCCGGATATTTTTATTTGATAGTTTATACAAAATACACCCTTATATTATTCTTAGTAAAAATACAATGTTTTGAAAGTAGCTCACTAAGTTAAACGCTGATTTAGTCAAGAAGTTAGACTTATGACGGTTTCTAGGAACAGGCCCCTGATGTACAGCGAAGTGAATTTTATTCTCTGCTGCTGAAAGACTGAGGAGATGTATTAAGGAATAGTGAATGACATAGCTTTATCAGTTTGAACAAGAATCCGGTATTGAATTCTGTCAGTATATATTGTGTAATCGTGCTGTTATTCAAAGTATCTATAATGAGCACATAAGCTTACAAGCGTGGAGCATTCATGTGTAAAATGTATGATACCATGACCACAGTGCCAGCATATTGTTGAAGAGGAGTCCTTTGCATACATTAATATAAGAACATTATTCTAATTTTCGGCCTTTATGAGGGAACATACATTATGTTTGTTGGAGTGTATCAGATAAATATTTTTGATCGCGCTTCCTCAAAATGCAATATATCTACCTGAATCGACATCTGCTTCTGTTTTTATTTCATCCAGGTTAAAGGATCGGCCTTTGGTGGAGACTGGATTTTGGGCTTGTCTTAAGGTTGGGGTAAGGCATCGTACGGGTTGCAGGTTAAAGTTAGGAAATAAAATAGTGTAAGAAATTGACTGCGAACCAGTTTTCACCGAATCGCAAAGAAAATCCGGGAGAAGTCTCGTCCACAAAAGACTACCGCGTCATATTTAAACGAGCCTTAAGGAGTGTTCGTTTTTGTTGTTGAACTACACCTTGAAGAAAATCGTATAAATTATTATCAATGATGAAAAATTGACTTGCCCCGTCAGGTTCTCTTGCTTTGAGGGGGAAGATATATTCTGTGATTCTGTTGTTGACTTCATCATCCAGTTTTGCTATCTTACTGGCCCATAGAGCAACTATTCGGGATATCTCATCAACGAGATCATCAGCACCATGGAATTGAGCCTCGATCTGCTGGAAAAAATTATATACGAACTAAAAACACATGAACCATACAAATACCTCTGGAAATGATAAAAATGAAAAGAAGATGAAAGGTTCCAGTTTAATCTACTATCATCACAACTAGTCAATTAAAATGTTTATTTTCAAATGAAAATTATGTTGCAGTAATGAATATCAATTTTACTTTATTATAATACTTTCTTGCTCTTACTAATTCTTCAGAGCTCTGGTAAAATCTAAGTATGATTTGAAATAATCGGGAGCTATAGAGTGTAACACTTGTTTGTATTAATCTCTCATCATTTTACCTAAATGGTCAAATAATAGTAGATTATTGTTAAGGCTTACAATCAATCACCTGAAAGCCCTGTGCCTAATCAAGGCCAGATGGGGAAGCAGGGAGGACATCCCCCTCTCATTTACACATGGCAAATCTCTCAGTACATATCAATTACTGTAATAAATATATCCCCCGCCCTCCTTACCCTTCACAGCATAGTATTACGACACCGAAATGTATATAATGTAAAGACTTTTTCTTTTAATTGTCCAAGAATTTAGAGGGAAAAGGCCCGGCCCCCCCCCACTCAGGTTTCAAAATGACCGCATGCGTGTTGCCAAAATGTCCTTTTCGTAACAAAAGAAAAAGGTCGAGCCGTATTGACTTTACACACCGGACTTTTGCTGAAAAGGGGGGGGGGGGGGTGCGGAAAAAGGCTCGTATACAAAAGAAAAAGGTCGAGCCGTATTGACTTTACACACCGGAATTTTGCTGAAAAGGGGGGGTCGGTTGGAACACGCATATGCGTACCCTAAATAACACTGAGTGGGGGGGGGGCCGGGGGAAAAGGGCACCTAACCAGCCTGAGTACCTACCTGTAACGTATCAACACTGCGATTCAAATCCTGTTGGTAAGCTCTCCTCCTCTTTCCAAGTGCGCCTACAATGATCTGAGATATAGCATTGCGTGCAGCAGTTATCTCAGACGGAGTCTTTGTTTTCAGCTCTTCTCTAATGACTGATGATTCTACGCTGCATGTTATCCTACTGCTGTTCATCGAAGATCTCAAGCTCGTTTGCAGGAGAGTGGACTGAAGCATGGACTGAAATGTAATAGAATTGTATGGGAATGTCGGTTCTCAATAATTACATGGAAATAAAGTGTATATACAGTTTTTTTATAGAAATTACCACCTCCATGGAAGTAGCGTTGGTGCAGCCAAAGAGGGAGCCCTGGCATTTTTTGGGGGAAGTGTCCCTTTATAAGGGGACACTAATTGTGTGGGGGGAGGGGGGAGGGGGAATCAACAGACCTTACTGGAAGATTGATAAGTGCATTTCAACAGTAACAAATTGGGACGGATACGTGAGTAGTTGACAACCATGAACCCATACCAGTCGTAATGCAGAGGGTCTGAGCTATAGGGAATGTGTCAATAATACCAGCACTGTAGAGACTGACAGAGTTAGGCTCTGCTCAAGAACTTATGGAATTGTGTTCAAGTGTCAGTATGAGAGTATGTGTCTGCAGACTAATGCAGTAGGGGTCCTGTCATCTTGTCCCTCTCTCGTTTACTTCCAAAGTTTCCTCTATCCATCTTCCTTGTTTTCTATTCGCCATTTTTTCTCCACGTTACCCGCCCCGAAGCTACTCATTGGTTTGTCACGGAGACGCAAATGGAATAAAACAGTTTTCATGGCTATGGGAATCTTACAAATATATCATACCCTGTCAATGAATATATTTCCTTTATAGTCTGGTATATAGGAATGGCATAAAATAGTTTTCATGGCTATGGGAATCTTACAAATATATCATACCCTGTCAATGAATATATTTCCTTTATAGTCTGGTATATAGGAATGGAATAAAATAGTTTTCATGGCTATGGGAATCTTACAACTATATCATACCCTGTCAATGAATATATTTCCTTTATAGTCTGGTATATAGGAATGGCATAAAATAGTTTTCATGGCTATGGGAATCTTACAAATATATCATACCCTGTCAATGAATATATTTCCTTTATAGTCTGGTATATAGGAATGGAATAAAATAGTTTTCATGGCTATGGGAATCTTACAAATATATCATACCCTGTCAATGAATATATTTCCTTTATAGTCTGGTATATAGGAATGGCATAAAATAGTTTTCATGGCTATGGGAATCTTACAAATATATCATACCCTGTCAATGAATATATTTCCTTTATAGTCTGGTATATAGGAATGGCATAAAATAGTTTTCATGGCTATGGGAATCTTACAAATATATCATACCCTGTTAATGATTCTATTTCCTTTATAGTCTGGTATATAGGAATGGCATAAAATAGTTTTCATGGCTATGGGAATCTTACAAATGTATCATACCCTGTCAATGAATATATTTCCTTTATAGTCTGGTATATAGGAATGGCATAAAATAGTTGTCATGGCTATGGGAATCTTACAAATATATCATACCATGTTAATGATTCTATTTCCTTTATAGTCTGGTATTTGAGATTCATCTGTCACTTCTTGGAAGTCTGGCTTGGTGATCAAGATCTCACACTCGTCTCTGTCTCTTTCATCAAGAATCTGATCCAGCTTCTGAATAACAAGCTCTACGAATGCAAAGTCTCGATCTGTCGATGCACTCTTGGTCATGCTGTTCTTCATAGACTGCCAAAATCCAAACAACAATGATTATAATAAATGATGATCATTATCATGATGGAAGTAGTAGTAGTAGTAGTAGTAGTAGTAGTAGTTGTAGTAATAGTAGCAGTAGCAGCAGTAGTAGTAGTAATAATAATGATAATAATAATAATATTTACAACAAATAGTAATGACACTTATAATTTGTTACTAATGATAATTAATAATAATAATGTAGCAGTAGTAGAAGTATTAGTCTTAGTATTAGTAGTAATAGTAGTAGTAGTAGTAGTATTAGTAGTAGTAGTAGTAGTAGTATTGGTAGTAGTAATAGTGGTAATAATAATTACAAAACAATAATCTGCCCAAATATTGATACGGACACGATCAAAACTACCTTAAAAAAATCAACTTAATAAGGCAATTGCAATAGCCTTGTTTATGGCGTTTATCACCTTTTAAAACATGCCAATTTTGCAATGGCGTATTACGTAATCTGAACATAATTTATAAGGGATATACAAAGAAGAGAAGTATTGCATTTGCGTTGATTTTTCGAAAGGAGTTGCGGCCGTATCTACTGCTCCATCACTCAGCTGTGCTAGGTACCCATTCAGTACACCAGCATCCAGAGGAACAAACATGGCTACATAACCATGTGCAAGGATGTAAGGACCGAGGAAGTATCGAACCTGAGTCCTCTCATATGAGAGTCAAAAGCCTCTGCTCCATCACAATATCAAAGATTGCGGCTTGTATGGCTTGACAAACAAACAATATAGATTGTTGCATCGCTAGTTTCTCACAAAAATTATCTGATGATCAATCTGGATCCATGCTGAAGGCATTCTTAGTATATATCAGATGCATTAAAGAATGGTGTATACAAGACATCTTTATGTTTTCATATTTTCTATGAGATCTCTTTTTTCAATTGGATGAGTTTACATCTTAATCTCGCTCAAATCAGTCAATTCGACGAGACTAACGTCATACTGACGATAGACCGAACAGACAATATCATTACCCCGAATGAGCAAACTTTCGCGGTTTTCGATCGGTTTGGCGGTGTAACGGGAGATTTGCATCAAGCACACAAAAATACGAAAGCGGATTTCAGAAGGGGTCGGGTCGGGGAGCGAGCGGCGCGGGGCTGGAGGCGGGCTGGTGCGGATCGAACGGTGGACTGGCTAGAAAAGAGGATCGGTATGATACGTATAGAAGATAAATACCCAAGAAATACAACTTACACTGTGCAATAAAGAGGCATTAAGATTAACACTTGCGTCCATCGGCAATTCCTTGTAAGGTTTGACACGTTTGTTTAACAGTCTTATGATGACGGCCTTGAGTGACTTCTTGAAATCTTCAGATAAAGACCGGAGGTCATCGAGAAGGACCTGTCCTACTAGCGGCAGTGAGAGCTCAGGGGCATCCTCAAAGATCTGAAAAAGACACGGTATAGGATTGCTAAAATATGCGTAAACTTCATATAATTTCAAGCATAATATTTGAACATTTTTAAACAAACAGCCGGACTGGGGGTTGTCAAGTTTTGGCTGTTGATCAATTTTAAAGAGATTAGCAATGTAGCTAGATTACTTACTATTTTGTCATTCCAGTCTTTTATAGGAAGATCAAGATCAGGAAGGTCTTCCTCAACACTTTTCATCCGGTCCTGAATTCTGCCAAAATTCAGCTCCGAGTCATCCCATGCCGAATTAGGCTAATGATACAAGATAACACGAAATAAATTGAAATGTTACACTTCGATAGCAAGTAGCTTATTGGGTGAAAATAAGATTTAATTGCCCTTTATGAAATCCAATGCATTGTCTCTTTTACATTTTTGGGGTCTGTGTCCAAAAGAGGTGCTATGGACGCCAAATGAAATTTATATTTTTAATTTACCTCTCTCTCTCTCTCTAAGGCCTTTGTATACAAGTGTTAAAAACATCCACCAAATTAAGGATAACCTTTTGCACCCAACTTAATAGCATTCATCAAATTTGGTCATCCCATGTTCCTGTCATTTTTTTAAAACTTCGATCTTTGCTACAAATTAACCTGATGTTTAATATGTGTCCATATGCCGTATAATGATAACCAGTCTAAGAACTGTTGTCTTCTTTTATCATGTACCTTTATTCTAATTCAAGTATTGCAGATTAAACATGATAAATTACAGTTAGAGCAAAGAATTTGGTAGGGAACAAATTTGGAGGAAGGTATTACCGCAGATGTTTGTCGAGATCTGCGGTCTTGGACACACAAATTAGTTCCTGTGAAACGAAAAAGAAAGGAGCAAATCAAATTCATTAATAACTTATTAATTTTTAACCACTTCCTTTGATTCATGAAGTAATGGTCTTTCTATGCTTAGGCCAAAAAAAATTGTTTGGTTGTCCTCGATTGCTTTTCTGGAGTAGGGGCGGGCGGGCGGATTTTTTTTTTAAATTCATTTTGTGTGTGTATTTTTTTTTTTTTTTTTTTTTTTACCCCATTTTTTTTTTTTTTTGAATATTTTTTTTTTCCATAAAAAAAAAAATCATCATTGGGATTGTCAAGCATTTAAACAAACAAAGTCTATAAAACACTGTAATATGGTAAAAGACTAGTTTAATGTACAATGAATATCAAGACCAACACAGAGAGTATTTGGGCTTTGAAATACAGCACCTTTTAAATCTCCATTGTACTACTTATAGCTACTTGCGCCCTCTATGTAGCAAACAATGCCTAATCGGTGACCATTGGTCCCCCATGATCCTCTTTATCTTATATTAACTGAGAGCTGATTTGATGAGATAACCACCTGTCCAGTGACCTTGCAGGGTGGTTTAATCCCTCCTGTAAACTAGTACAGATGGGCTTTAAAATGAGTTTAAGAATGCTCAGAACCTGATTTGAATGAACGGCATTTTGACATAGAAAAATAAAAATGGCAAGTTTAATAAATACCTATTTGCGTACTGAAAAGACCAAACTGGCAACGGGACGCATTTTGATCCTTGCAAGTGCATGAAATGGTATGTTTGGCATTTAAGATTGCTCCCCCCCCCCCCCCCCCCGAAAATGACGAGCAGGCGGTCGAGGACAACCAAACAATTTATTTTTTTGGCCTGATGCCGAAATTCCTTCGTACAAAACGCGTGAAACATATAATAGAAATTATCACTTGCTCGGTTGGATAAGGACTCAGTCTAGAATACAGAGTTTCGTCAACTTGGTTTCACTGGGTCACAACATGGCGTATATTCTTTTGTTTTGTGCTTGCCCAACAAAGCATTTGTCTCCATATTGTGTCTAACTCCAACCGGGTTGGCCAGACTCTGTGTATAGATGGCTCTGTCTAGAATAACTCTTCAGTTTCCTCTATAACATCCTGACGCACATGCCAGGTACCGCCTGAGAAACCGTTCCTTCTCAAAATTACTTCTTCTTCTTGGGCAGCAGGCCCTAGCAGGTATGAATACCTTCAAGAGGCGAGCAACATTTTCTGCCATACAATCTTAATATTGCAACAAAACTGTTCTATGATGTTTCGAATAACTCCTTTAGTTTTTATTCTGAATAAATCTCTCAGTTTCGATAACAAAGAACATAATTCTGGTTAATTGACCATATAGGCTTGAGGCTTATTGAAGATTGCCATTGTCATTGAAAGAAACGTTTACATAGTAGGGACTTTTAGATTTACACAACGAGAACGTGGACCGCCACGTGTGACATCTTTTTAAGGTAATGTGACGTCCTTTTAAGGCACTGCCACGGCCCAGTGCCTTAACACAATGTCACACGCGGCAGTCCACGCTCTCGTCGTGTAAATCTAAAAGTCCCTACTAGCGTACTGGAGCCGGCGTATATACCCCCACCTCGTCCTTGCTTTAAGGGCTTGATCTTGAACTAAAAATACATATATTAGTAAAAGTTGAAGGTGTTTTATGACCTTTTACAATGCACAAAAGGACGTATTGCACTACTAACCATGTCGGTGCTTGTATACCCAGAAGATTATCAAGAAAATGATGAAGATGACTAGGATTACGAAGGTTAATGATATCCCTATAAAAGCAAATGATGTTTTCTGAGTGGGTCCAGTGTTCTTTCCCGGCTCTCCACCTGAAGAAAGTGATATAAATTACAATGATTTACCCTTTTAGTTGTTGAAAATGTGTTAACAGCTAGATTAAAACACTATTTTTAAACAATTTGAGTGGATAATTAAAAAGACAACGGCGAATAGGGGTCCAAACTGTAATACTTAGCAGGCCAGGGAGGTCCAGTCGCAAAAAAGTCATGCATATATGAAACCAAATCAATTTCAATACTCTTTTGTATGGCCCTAGGGTATATCCCATTAAAACCATGTTCGGGTATATGTAATAACCTGGTAACCATCGCACATTTCAGCAGGTGATGTATCTTTCTTCCACTGAGCTCTGCGTTAAAAGACACAGTCATATAAAGCGTATTAAACTTTATGTCATCTTTATAAAAAAAAATCACGCCTCTTTTTTGCCGCGTCATATCTGCCTCAGGATGATTTTTTTTTTTTAAACTGAAAGATAAAGTTGAGTTCTGGTCATGCGATTGCCTTCAGAAAAGTTTGATAATCTAGTATATGTATTGGTGTGTACTGCAATGATGAGAAATTTGGCCCAGTCTTGGTAAAGTAACAAGCACTGTGCACATAAATATGTATATGGGACTTTACGAAAACGTGGCATAAAATTCCGTCCCGATTTGTATGATGTTACATGCCATATTTAGAATATTAAGGCATTTGAAGAGCCATGCTTTTCAGGGAACACTTTTTATCAGATGTTCTTCTAAACTTGCATAATACAATGGCAACACTCACAAATTATTGTTCACCTCTTCCCAGAACTCAACCTTCTCTTTAAGTCTTATCGATCTTGTTGACATGGATAACATATGTTAAATATGTAGTCATGATGCAACATTACAATGGAGAGTAAACAAAATATAGGACAAACACATACCCTTTGCACTGTAGTAGACACACACTGATCTGTTAGCGGAAACATCTCGTAGATTCTCATCTCGCGCCTTGCAGACGAGAGTGATGTTTTCGCTAAACCTTGTCAAGTTAATAGATGAGGATTGGTAGCTGGCTGTACCCTCCTCCCAGGTGATAACCGGGGGATGAGGAAAACCTGATGCAGAACACTCCAAAGATGTCATGTTTGAACCATTGATGTTACAGCTACAACCATCTACCTCCTGGCTAGTGCCTTTGCAGTGACTAACAGAGAAATCTAGGAAAGGTAGTCATAGAGTCCAAATAACATAGTCAATCAAACTGTATTTAATTCTGAAATGTCAAGTTCACGAATGTTGAACATGATCATTGTCAGTTTCTGAAACATATGGAGGTACGGACTATATACAAGCAGGAATAAACAGAGAGAATCGGTGACTATATGCAGAATACTATTGTTGTTATTGTATTTTTATATTTACTTTGATTTTCATTTGTAGGGTTGAAGTTAGATAACAGGAGGTTGCACCAGACATGTTGCCAGAAAAGTGGGCGTATTGGTAGGAAAAGGTAAAATTATCAACTAATATGAAATTTGAGGCATCCTGGCTGATGGACAAATCTCCATATCTATTAGGTTTCTAATAAAGTAGACCAACAAAAATAATGCACACAAATTTGAAGAAGATAGTATTAAGTGATGCATGATCCCCCCCCCCCTCCCCCTCTAAAAAGGAACGTATTCGAAATCATAATTATGAATAATTCTTTGGGGAGGTTTGAATTCCATTGCCTGTATAATCTATTTTATTAACTGAAATTCCTCACATTTGAGGTTTTCATACTGTCTCTTTCTCTCTCTCTCTCTCTCTCTCTCTCTCTCTCCCTCCCTTCCCCTCTCTCTTTCATTTCCTCTCTTTTTCTTTCTTTCTATCTCACTTCTCTTCAAGCGCATAGTATTTCCTCACCATCAACATGACTACAGTACGAAAAGTGGAAGATTGTTCAATACTCGTACCTATCACATACAACTGAAGTCTTGCCCCAGTTACAGGCGTCGCCACTGATTTGCGGACAATTTTACAGGAATAGTTTCCAGTGTCCGTTTCCACTAGATCCGGAATTACCAGGGAAGTGGTTCTCTTGACCGAGTAATTTCTAAGGTTAATTTCCACCATGTCGCCTCTCATGGAGTATACGGTGGTCTCATCTTTCATCCAGTATAGCCGACTCAGGTCAGAATCCGCGACTGGAATTGAACACGGTAAAGTGGTGTTCTGCCCGACTGATCTGGTTACGGCTATTAAAAAAAAAAGAAACAGAATGAACAAGAACTTAGATATGCATAACTAATATTTATATTCTTTTTTTCATTCGGGTAATTTATTTATACATCATGGTGACATATAACATAACACTTAATGTTATGCATATTAAATTGATATTTTGATATCAAAATATCAATTTAATATGCATAACATTAAGTTTTATGTAAACGATATAATATCGTTTTCAGGAGAAAAATTTACAATGTCAGAACAGATTCCATCTCTATTTCTTTGATACACTGCAATCGACATATCACGTAACTTATTGTAATCATGTTGATTTGTAATTTGTCCTGCTTGATATGATACAAGTATATTGCACGATAGAATTAACATGGCGCGGATGAGGGTATCATTTCTCATCAGATATTTATTTTCCCTTTGCCTCTTCCAATAAGATTTATTATTTTGTTCACGATATTTACATGTTCTACATATTTACAAACAATATTTATCAAGGGTGAACAGTGATATATTTGCTGGAAATTATAACATATCAATTACTTTCTTCACTTCTTTGACATTAAACTGTTTATTTTAGTGTTTCGTCATATATAGATAGATGGTGTAAACTAATTCGGAAGGACAGTTGGTTCTACAAAAAACTTTGTACTTTCACATACAGTATATGCTATCTATGAAAACATTTTAATCAATTGGCGATATATCTCAATGATTTCTTTCTTTTTCTCTCTGACAAATGCTGCTTGTCCTTAATTGTTTGACACGACACCTATGTCTATAGTCTCTATTTGAGTTTACCCACCCCCCTAATCTTTCTCTCTCTCTTATACCCCATTCACAGTGGTTTTGAAATTTGTAGCGGCGTTGTAGCGGAGCGGCGACACCGCCATAACACCGCTACAAATGCATTCACAGTAGAAAAGTTATCCCGCTGCAGCAGCGGGATAAATATCATGTACCCATTCACGCTGCAGCGGGTGATTTTTATTACCTCCGTAACAAACACGTGTATGCATGGCTCATGACCCGCGAGTGACCCCGATATGACCGGAAATACTTCAGCGCGGGGTTTTCGATTGCTTGAAATTGCGCGCGCTAGCTGTACTTTACACACTATCATATTACTTTTTAAAAAACTAGCATTTTTATTGCTTCCAGTCAGAATATTTTAATTTTTGAAGTGTGAAATATTTTTATTTGGATAATTATAATATCTACATAATAATAAAATCAATTTAAATCCACTGGTTACTTTATTTCTATTTCACTTTATGTTCCCCATTGCTGGAGAAAAGAGGTCAGTGATAGGTAAGTAAACAAATCACACGTGTTTGTCGCGGTGTTATAGCGGAGAGCCTTCACACTGAGTAAACACCGCGACAGCAGCGGGACTGTCCCGCTGCTGTAGCTAGGCGTGCCTAGCGATAGTTTGTATCGGCGTTATCGCTAGGCGGTGTTATCCCGCGATAGTTTATAACGGGTCCGAGCCTTCACACTGAAGACAACACCGCGACAGCAGCGGGACAGTCCCGCTGCTGTCGCGGTGTTGTCTTCAGTGTGAAGGCTCGGACCCGTTATAAACTATCGCGGGATAACACCGCCTAGCGATAACGCCGACACAAACTATCGCTAGGCACGCCTAGCTACAGCAGCGGGACAGTCCCGCTGCTGTCGCGGTGTTTACTCAGTGTGAAGGCTCTCCGCTATAACACCGCGACAAACACGTGTGATTTGTTTACTTACCTATCACTGACCTCTTTTCTCCAGCAATGGGGAACATAAAGTGAAATAGAAATAAAGTAACCAGTGGATTTAAATTGATTTTATTATTATGTAGATATTATAATTATCCAAATAAAAATATTTCACACTTCAAAAATTAAAATATTCTGACTGGAAGCAATAAAAATGCTAGTTTTTTAAAAAGTAATATGATCGAGGATACAAAAAGCAACTTGACATGCTAGCGCGCGCAATTTCAAGCAATCGAAAACCCCGCGCTGAAGTATTTCCGGTCATATCGGGGTCACTCGCGGGTCATGAGCCATGCATACACGTGTTTGTTACGGAGGTAATAAAAATCACCCGCTGCAGCGTGAATGGGTACATGATATTTATCCCGCTGCTGCAGCGGGATAACTTTTCTACTGTGAATGCATTTGTAGCGGTGTTATGGCGGTGTCGCCGCTCCGCTACAACGCCGCTACAAATTTCAAAACCACTGTGAATGGGGTATTAGTATGTCTTTTTCTGCTTGCCTTCTCTTTCTCTTTCACTTCCTGAGCTCTTCATATCCTGTTTAGAAACAGGAATAATACAAAAATGGTTGTATACATCAAAAGACTTTCGTTACCCAATTATGTGTGTTTTGTGTGTAAATCTACACCATTGTCGTGCGAAGGGCTGTACATACTTACCTCGTGTTGACTGTGGGATAGCTGCATTCAATAAGTACATGAGGACAATCAAAAGCTTCCTATATTCCATGATTCCAGAGGAACTCCTGTATATGGAAAAAACATGATCAACTCGAGCGCATATTACATTGGAAGCCTAATATTCGTTCAGCTTCTTTTTGACATTTATTTCGCAAATCGCAATGACGACGATGATGTCATATACGTACACGCTGTTGTTCAACAAGAGGCTTTCTAGAAAAGTAGGGTCTGTTCACAATATTCCAAGCTTAAGCCGGTCCCATTCTCTGACCACAGAACGGCGCGGGGAGGGAGGGGGGGGGGGGGGGGGGGCGGCAATGTGCTGACAGCCCAATAATAATTTAATAATTAAGCTTTCAGGTGACCTTTGACCTTTGGCCTCCATATCTGACACGATACTTAATGGGTCCATACCCCGTATAGACATTGCAATATAATTATAACAAGGCATTTAAAAAAAAGAAATGAAAATCCCAAAAATAACCAATGCACGCGATACTATCTTTGGTCACAATAAAAGCAAAGGCTACACTGAAAGAAAAAAAAAAGAGTAATCATATTGATAATCTACAACTCTACGTTTACGTGCATGTACCATTCATCGTGCGAGAATGAATCCTTCCACCGGCACTCCTTCCCGAAGATTTGCTTAGTCTATTTATAATGTTCATAGTATGTCTACACACCGTAAAACATTGAGGTAAGCCGAGATCGACTTGTTACAGTCATGCAAAGCAATCCAATTATGCGACAGACAAGACTGATCATGGTAATGTATTATAGTCAGTTCAGCAGAATAATAATATTATAGCATTACAATGGCGAAAATTCTATAATCAAACACATCCAGAAAGTTATGCTATTACATTATTAACCATCGAGATATACAGCAGCAATCGCATCATATCATACTACCGTGTACTTACTTTACTTTACTTTACTTTAATCCAACCATGCTATATGACTACGCCTGATCATATATCGTAGATGTCTTCTTCAGAGTTCAGTGATTATAAATTATCAAAGGGAGTTGAGGGAGTTGCAACTCCCTGATTATCCTGTGAGAATCGTACATGTAACACGAGAACGAACTTACCCGAAGGTCCGGAGGTGAACCATTTGAAAGCCTTCCTTCTAAATATGTTATAGTAGCCTACTGGAATTACAGTACTTCACTCGGGAAAGGAAGTTCAAGCAGTCATTCAAGTTCACAGTAGCACAATACTAAAACCATGCAGCTACATGTATTATCTCTATGCTTAAACCTGGCGGGTATACGAAAAAAATTCCAAGGCATCTGTACGTACACTCAGTGCGGAGCTGGGACCATAGGGTGAAACGTGGACAATTTAGAGCGCGAGGAGATTGGGGAATCCCCTACACATGACTTCTCCCCCCCCCCCCCTAGTAGACTGTTCAGCTCAGCCAAGCCTTAGTCTGCAGATACAGACTCTGGTTTGACATTAGAACAGAATTCCACAGGGTCTTGAGCCGAGCCTAACTCTGAACATTTCTGGCTGTGTGAAATCATGGATCGATATCCAACGAACTTACCCGAAGGTCCGGAGGTGTACCTCTTGAAAACCTTCCTTGTAAATAATTATGTTTATAGTAGCTCCTGGAGTTACAGTACTTCACTCGGGGAAGGAAGTTCAAGCAGTCATTCACATTAGGGTCTTTTAGATTCGCACGAAAACAATGAGGATTGCTACGATCGACGTCCTCTTAATGCACAGCCTTGAATGGACGTCACACGTATCAGTCCACGCAAATCAAAAAGTCCCTAATAGCACAATACTGAAACCACGCAGCTATTGTTTCTATGCTTAAAGGTAATACAAAGTTTTGGGAAATTCTGAAAATTGGGTGGATAGTGAATCTTTACAATTTTGATATATTTAGATGCCCCTGTGGATGTATTATAAGCACTAGAAAATTTAGCCCCTAAAACACTTCTAATTTCGAGAAAAATTGAATATAAAAATTTACCGGTGCTCCCGGTAAATTTTGATAAATTTCAAATAGCGCCTACGGCTGTTCAATGGTAGCTACGACCATGAAAATCTCACAATATGTAGTTGTGATATACGGTAGAATTTTCTAACGGGATTAGATAATCGGTCGAATTTAGTCAATAAACATTGTTTTATAGCTTAATTAATATCTTGACCTTGAGAGGGAGCTATACAACATAAAGAGTTTATTATTTACAATTTCATAACGTAAGACTCGATTTCAACCGCAACAACCATCACTGAATATTGTAGGATCGCATAGGCTTCCCATATGTACATTTAATTGAACCAAATTCATGACCCCATACCAACACTTTATAATACCTTTAAACATGGCGGGTATACGAACAAAATTCCAAGGCATCTGTACGTACACTCAGTGCGGAGCTGGGACCATAAGGTGAAACGTGGACAATTTAGAGCGCGAGGAGATTGGGGAATCCCCTACCCATGACTCAGTTAAGCCTTAGTCTGCAGATACAGACTCTAGTTTGACACTAGAACACAATTCCACATAGTCTTGAAGCCGAGCCTATACTCTAAACCTTTCTGGCTGTGTGAAATCATGGATATCCATGGTGAAATATAGCAGAGCCTATAGCTATAAGGCTAGACCGTCCAGTCTGCTTTTCTCACAGATCAGACACAGTAATACGACTGACAAGGGTCTGTGTTTGTGTCAAGTATTATTCAGCTTTTATGGGTGAGTTGGGTTGGCCTACTGGTAAACTTGGAATCTATGTACTTTGATCATTCCCATTCCCAGTGATAAAGCATCATAGCAGGCAAAGCAACAAGGTATGCTATTTTCTCCGCAAATTATATATTTTTAATCGTTGTAACTGAAATATTTGTGGCGGCTTATGTTAGTGTGTGACGTTCCATTTTATTCAATCACTGTGTGCTCGCTGCAGTACTTTACAATATTTATTATTCAACAGGATTGATGTTGTTATGATTTCAGAATTTTCAAGTCCTTCTAAAAGCAATTATCCTTATTTCTTACACAACATCACAAAATAATTTGTAATAATTACACGCATACATGTTGTTTAACTTGTCCCCCTATAATGCCAGTGCCCCTTCAATGACTGGATCCTTTCTACTCCTTCGTGAAAGGCAATGCTGAATAAAGAGTACCTAGCAGACTGTAATTAACTTGCCATTGTTATGACGTGGCCTTTCAACAGGTGGTACCTTCTTTTTTCAGGTTTTCTCCCATTTCCGTCTGTATATCTCTCTCTCTCGTCTCTCACTCTCTCCCACTCCGTTCCCTCTCTTTCTATTTCATTCTTTCTCTATCTCTCTCTCTCTCTCTCTTTCTCTTTCTTTTTCTTTTTCACTCTCTCTCTCTCTCTCTCTCTGTTTCGATATTCTGTCGCCATTTGAAAAGGAGGAACATGCCCCCATGCCCACGTAGTATCCGGTCTATATAACATTACAAGAATTGGTTTGTTTGAGAAAAGGATCAATTTTCGATTTTATTATGTTGGTACTAAAACTGCCAATAAAGCTTTTGGTTTGACAAACCGGTAGTCATAAAAAAATCCATTATACAAAATAAAAACCCTTCTGAATGGTTACTTTTTTTAAACAAAATTAGGTTTAGCAAATTTCAATAAGCTTCATGATTACAGATGAATTCAGATTTAATCACCTATGTAGCTGCATCATCATGCGATGGTGCTAAAATATTAACCCCATTCATGCAACAGTTCGAAATTCTTTGAAATTGTGCTGCGAGATGACGTAAAATTACAAAGAAGCATTAAATTACTAAAAAAATGTATAATCATATAATACAACTCCAATTACACATGTGCATTATAATGGTAACTATATACAGAATCCCGTCACAGACGCTAATATCATATAGCACATGTGACATTTCCAAATGTGAAACGCATAATTATGACTTAATTACAAATACCAAGTATGATGGGGAGCCCCATGTCTGCATGAGCACCGAACAATTAGACTTGAAATCGAAGAAAAAAATTCTTCTATATTCCCCTATAGTGCATACTCCCATGCATATAAGAGTGCCAATACAATTGAGAAAATTCAAGCAAAATCAATGTTATTTTCACAAGAAAAGGCGGCTGTGTGCCTGTGTCATTGTATGCGCACTCATTCATTTTACATTGAGGTTCGAGATTTTTTGACGTGAAAGATAGCATGTCGATGTTTGTGAATAAACTTACTAAAATAAGACTTTTCTACATAGTTTTTGCACGAATAGATAAAAACAAAAGGATGACAAATTTGTGTTCCCTGCCTATGTTATGCTTTATCACAATAGCGCAGACATGGGCACCCTAACCCAGGGGCGGATCTAGCTTTTTGCCAGGGGGGGGGGGGGGGGGGGGGTGGTGACCCAATGACGAGCCGCGAGGCGATTTTTTTTGTGTGTGTGCTATTTTGAACCACCATAAGTGATGTTTTCCTGGCATCTACAAACATGGGAAGCATCGTCCACGAGTCGTATAGCGACGAGACTATTTACTTTTTGCTATTTTGAACCCCCATGTTTTTCTGGCATCTACTAACATCTACTAATACTGTGTGGGTCTGGACACATGATGGCTTTTTTCTATGCACATCACATTTTCACTTGGCAGCCAAGGGGGGGGGGGGGGAGGGTTAAACCCCCTACCCCCCCCCCCACGTAGATCCGCCCATGTAACCGTATACAGTGCGACCCAGAAAAAACGAAACCGAGAAATATCGCTGTTTTATCATAACTTAATCACAATTATAATTAATAAATGACACATATTTGTAAAGCTAAGATCCTCCTCTTTCATTTGATACAACTCATATGATGCATATTTCACGCAATAATGATTAAAAGCAATTTGAAGGAAGGAAACCAAAAAGTCATTTGGCGGGCGGTATCTGAATTTCGAAGAAAAATGCACATTTCTAGAAAGTTGAGTTTTTGCCCTTTAATATGACCCTTTAATATGACACCTCATCGCTCAGGAAAAATGAGCTAAGAATAACAAAATTCTGTTAGTTTAAAGAAGTGCTTGCATCCCATAATTTATTAAACGAATTCGTTTTCACTGGCTGCCTGCCGTATCAACAAACGGAATTTACAAAATACATAACTCCGTTTCGTTGACTGTCTTGCATGGCTAATAATAGTCAACGAAACGGAGTAAAGTCTTTTGTCCAAATATGTGTCATTTATTAATTTTAAATGTGACTAAGTTATGATAAAACACCGATAATTCTCGGTTTCGTTTTTTCTGGGTCGCACTGTATAATACAAGATAAACTAGAACGATCTACATATCTTTACATATGTAGAAATTACACTCACGCTTGTGCAAAAATAGCCATGTATGTTGCAAACTAAAGTCTTTTTCAATACAGGGTTCTATGGAAATGAGGTTTTTACTAAATGTGATATCACATGCAAGAATACGTAAATTGTCTACAAAAGCTACAAGACATAATCTATGATAAATAACGAAAAGAAGGACATGTACAACTCATGAATAATCTCTATGTTATATCACACCTATAGTTACATGCAAATAACACTACTTACCAACTCTCTCCATATACCCTTATTCCCAAGATATGCATTATACTCCATGCCCCATTGTAATAGCTGCAGACTGAGATTTGTATTATATCAATGACGTAGACAGTGTTCATTTTACACAAAATCAGTTCAAAAATACCTTCTATAGTTCTATATGCATGGCAACACGAAAATGACAGCATTGTCAATTTTTCTATATCAATTGTGACCTCAGCTTATTTCAAAATCGCAACATTCCTACATGACTTTTTTATTATTTCACTCACCGTAATTCTCTTATTCGTTTTTTCAGAATTGTATAGAAAATGATTTGCCTTTGTGTATATAGATAAGAAATAATAATTATTAAGCTTTTTTCATTCTTCATATATCATAGTATAAATTCCAAAAGATTGCTCTTCAAATGCTCTCATATTCAAGATATGACGAGAGGGATTGCAAGCAACAATACTCTAAAGCGTGATCATAGCTACAGTAAAGCCCCTTTCACACCGGGCCATACGTAGAGTTGCGTTGCGTACCGACTACGCCGAGCGTACGCTGCACTACGCTGTCCTACATAACCGTACGCTGAGAGACGATGAGGGGTACGCGAGATGGACGCAAAAAACAAACATGTTTATTTTTATCGCGTATTTTCGGAGTAGACACTAGGCGCAGAAAAAAACGAGTTTTGTACGCAAGTCTACGCCATACTGTGCTACTGTACGCCATGCCTACGCAATATTACGCTACCCTACGCCAGTCCGACGAAGTAGTAAAAGCGTATAAAGGTGTCCAAGATTCTACCTGCGCCAGCCAACGCATTAACTTCGGAGGGAATACGCCGAAGCAACATTTGTTTCATGAATACGCAGCCTAATTAAGGCTAGTCGGTACGCCACACTACGCAACTCTACCCAGATCCGGTGTGAAACGTGAAGCATTGAGGCGGCGTGCCCTTTTTTCAATGACTTCAATCTGATCAAACACGAAATAGAAGAATATGGATGTAATAAATAGTGACGTAATTAAAACATGATATAGGCTCTGTACTCGATAGTAATGATTGTCTAGTGTACTACTCCAAAATGAAAAGAGCTGCGTACCTCCGTATCATAACGAGTAGGCTTAGCACTTTGGACGGTTTTCATCTACATATTCAGATATTTAGTTCTATGCCATCCCACGTCAAACTGATGCTCACTTGGCACAAATTCGGGAACGAATTCATGGACATTGTGCGCTCATGAATGCATACAGTGCAAAAAAGTTATTGTCCCCTAAAATCAGGAATCTACTCCATGCTCAAACACGAATATAAGAGAGTTGACAAAAGATGTGCTCCGTTGCTCATTGTAATAGATATTAACACACATTTGCTGTCAAATATGATCAAAATATGTATACATTCACATTTATTGTGATGTCACTGGGGTGATACAGGCGGAGGGGGAGTATGCATTTTCATCCACCCCCACCCCATCCAAAAAGAAGGTTTTAATTGGAAGAACTATACTAACTAACCAGCTGCAGTTAGACACAGTTCTTCAGAGTTAGTTATTCAGAGTTATCTCTCACATGACTTTGTACAACCATTCTATCCTAGGTAGAAGGAATCAAGTCATGATCATTAGATCAATGTTTTCGTTAGAGTAATGCCTCGGTCACAAATGCCAATACGAACTGCTACGAACGCCGTACGAACGATTTTCAGACAATGGCAATTCGGGAAGACAATGGAAAAACAGGGAGATTCGTACGAAATTATCGTTCGTACGAACCTTGGATTATGTGTTCTTCATTGCTGAAGACACAGTGGCCCGAATTCACAAAGGAGGTTTGTCGACAAACCTAGGTTTATGTGCGTCATATGACGCGTTTCGACACGTTTTTACAAACTAAGGTTCTTCCAAGTGGAGAGAATCTTAGCTAAATGCATGATATTCGCTAAAAACAGAAGTAACAGATCAGTTGAAGAATAACAAATAATCTAAAGTAAAGAATCTGTTTGATTCGGCTTAAAATCAATCTTTCTCTTTCTTTTACTCATGTTGTGAATAGTGCTTTTATGTGATTTGATCTCTCGCTCTAGTGTTCATTGAGTATTGGATTTTCAAGTCATTTCAAGATTCTCATATTAAATATTTTTGAGAAGTACATGCAAAAACATTAAGCTTCATGGTCTGTACCATAGGTGCACGTTGCGCCCCCATCCCCTTTTTTTTTCCTTCCCTATTTCACTGGTGCCCCCTCATTCGCTAGACCCATGCTACAACACTGTAAATATCTTAACGAGCTCTCATTGTGATTATCAGTTATTAGCTGTCTCTCCCTCTATCACCGTGTCCCCCCCTCCCAACCATCTTTCCTTCTATATATATCTTCCTTTCTCTCTCATCTTCTCTCTCTTTCTATTTCTCCATCAGTTCCTTTCTTTCCCCACTTGCCCCCCCCTCTCTCTCTCTCTCTCTCTAACTCATCCCCTCTATCTTCTACTCATCATTCTGTCATCGCTTTCTTTCACACTATCCCTGTCAATACCCCTATCCCCTCTAACAAAAAATATGGTAACAAACCCACAAATTGAAAATTCTTTCCATCTAATGTTCCTTCCAAGTTTCTCTGTGTTTTTGTTTGTTTCACGTAACCATAATCCCAAAATGCATCAGAGTATTTGTTTTCCATTCCTCGAACACACAAACATATTGGCACATTTTCGTGTGAAAACCTTCAACCCAAAACTATGCTATCTGGATTCCAAATATTGTGAGCAAGCGAGCAAAACATTTTATTCAGTCATCTCGTTGCCAGGAATCATTCTGAATGATCAATTCTGCGAAAAGTAAAGCGAACGAGTGGAAAAAGACAGTTTGTTATAACGATAGAGAATACAATAAATAAGGTTATATTAGGGCGCCATGTTATCTGAATCATGACGAATTCGGGCAGTGAGAAAAATTGAAAGAGAGAAATAAAAATAGACATATAGAAGAAGATATTGATCACATTTCTATTCGTGTTGTAGTCCTTAATCTATCTGAAAACTATCATATACCACCTATAGGTGGATTTTTACTTTGTATTCTTATTGTTCTTCTTCCAGGCAGATAAAACAAACATACTCCATCCCACACGTATCACCTGTTTCTCCTTGTATTGCATACATACCTATTTTTCATCCACTTCCTTCTATGACACCAACCTTGTTCACAGCAAAATAACCTACACAATGTACAGCTTCTGCGATTTTAACCTTCGTAATGTACAGTCAGAAAGAAAGTTGATCATCTATAGATGCTCATTTTATAATTGATATTGTTTAAAGAACAACAATTCATCCAACCTCGTGTAATATTTGTATTAGGTGCTAATCAGGATATCGTCTAGTTCTATGCCATCCCACGTCAAACTGATGCTCACTTGGCACAAATTTAGCAAACACATTCATGGACATTTATCACTCATGAATGCATACAGTGCATGAATATGGCAAGTAGAGAAAAACATGTATTGTCCCCCAAACCAGGAACCTACTCCATGCTCAAACACAGAATATAGGAGAGTTGACAAAAGATGTGCTCTGTTGCTCTTTGTGAATAGATTAACATACATTTCTAGGTGGCGTTTAGTTCTATGCCATCCCACGTCATACTGATGCTAACTTGGCACAGATTTGGCACAGATCATGAATGCATACAGTGTATGGATATGGCAAGTAAAACAAAACTTTATTGTCGCCCAAACCAGGAACCTACTCCAAGTTCAAACACAGAATATAGGAGAGTTGACAAAAGATGTGCTCTGTTGCTCTTTGTAAATAGATCGAAGCTGTCTAACATCAAATGTATACATTCACATTTATTGTGATGTCACTGGGGTGGCCCCCACCCCCATCCAAAATAAAAGGTTTTTCTTGTATGAAGTATACTAGGTTAATAACCAGCTGCTGTTAGACAAAGTTTTTTAGAGTTAGTTATTTAGAGTTATCTCTCGGTCACATGACTTCGTACCACCATTCTATCCTAGGTAGAAGGAATAAAGTAATGATCATTAGAACAATGTTTTCGTTAGAGTAAGAAAGATCATGAAATTCTACAAACTCTGGATTACGTGTTCTTCCTTGCTGAAGACACAGTGAGTGGAGAGAATCTTAGCTAAATGCATGACCTTTGCTTTAAAAAAAAGTAGCAGATCAGTTGAAAAATATCAAATAATATAAAATAAATAATCTGTTTGATTTGGCTTAAAATCAATCTTTCTCTTTCTGTCACTCTTGCAAGTGCATTTGAGTTAGCCAACCAGAAGGTTAGAGCGCCATCTGAGGCGACATACTTTGAGTTTCAAAGACAAACATGGAAGATCCGATTTTTGAGACAAATAGATGAATATCTGCAACATCTTGATAGCTGTAGACAACTTATTGACTAAAAGAAGGCAAGAAGGTCAGCACTTAAACTATATCTTTTTTCAAAGAAGATATCGATTACAAAATTTAAGATAAGTAGAGATTGTAGAACCACCCCGGTTGATATTATGACTGCTGAAATGACAGCAATCATCCTAGCCTTAGAATGGATAGAGGACTATATTCCAGTATCTGTAGTAGTATTATCAGATTTGGTGTCAGCCTTGCAGTTCTGGGGAAAGGTGAACAATAATTTGTGAGCGTTATCATTGTTCTATAAATGCGAGTGTGGAAGAATTAATATCCGAGTAAAAAATCCCCTGAAAAGCATGGCTTTTCAAATGCCTTCACATTCTAAATATTACAAGTAAAAGATTAAAAATGAGGCTCGATTTTTATGCCGCATGTTTGTGTAGTCCCATATACATCTTTCTGCGTACAGTGCTTCTTACTTTATCAAGACTAGGCCAATTTTCAGTACACACCAATACTTTATGATACATGATCAACCTTTTCTGATCGATTCCACACCGTTTCTGTCACGATGCAATCGCTTTAACAGAACTCAACTTTATCTTTTTAACATGGAGGGTACACAACATAATTCCAAGGCATATGTACGTGCACTCAGGAATGCTATTTTCTCCGCAAATAATTTTGTAATCGCTTGAACTGAAATATATGGGGGGGTACATATACGTGTTAAAGTGTGGCCTTTAACACTCATGATCACGATATCAACGTGATTCCCAATAGCCACTGGGTGCCGAGATTAGGTGGAACCTTCTTATTTTGTTGTCCCCCCCCCCTTCTCTCTCTCTCTCTCTCTCTCTCTCTCGTTTCTCACTCTCTCTCTCTCCCAATCCGTCCACTCTCTTTCTATTTCATTATATCTCTATCTCTCTCTCTCTCTTTTTTTTTTCTCTCTCTCTCTCTCTCTTTTATCGCCATTTGAATAGGGGGCATGTGCCCCCCACGCCAACGTAGTATCCGGCGTACATAACATTCAAATATAAGTTTGTTTGGAGACATTGATACATTTTCTGTTTTATTAAAAAATTTAACAAGCTGTTGGTACGGAAACTGCCAATAAAGCTTCGTATTTGACAAACCGTTAGTCATAATAATCTATTATAAGAAATGGTTGTGAATGGTTACTTTAAAATTTCAATAAGCTTCATGATTACAGATGAATTCAGATTTAATCACATGCGTAGCTGCGTCATCATGCGATGGTGCTAAAATATTAACCACGTTCATGCAACAGTTCGAAATTGCTTTGAAATTGTGCTGCGAGATGACTTAAAATTACATAGACAGCATTTAATAACTAAAAATGTATAATCATATAATTCAACTCCAATTACACATGTGCATTATAATGGTAACTATATACATTTTGGACCATTTATAAATTGATTGTTAAACGAAATATAACTGGGATAGACAAGAGAAAAGTTGCTTCTAAACAAAATCTCCATAGAGAAATTATAAAAAGAATGGAAAGTAAATCAAACTTAAAGATGACCAGAAAGCTTTTACCAAAAAAACTGTTGGGTGTTATTTAAGAAAAGAAAAGAAAAAAAGAAAAAAATCAGTATCAGTATAATTTGTATGTTAATTATGATTCAATTGCTTTGCAAAGCAAAACTTAATTTAAATTCTTTGTTATGACAATAATAATGTTTTGCGATTATGTAAATTTGACTTGTAGTATTTTATCTTTGAATGTAACCATGTATATATAATCAATAAATCCTCTGATGAGGCAAAGAAAAAAAAAATGGTAACTATATACAAAATTACGTCACAGAAGCTAATATCATATAACATATGTGACATTTCCAAATGTGAAACGTATATGACTTAATTACAAAAACCAAGTATGATGGGGAGCCCTATGTCTGCATGAGCACCGAACATTAGAATTGAAATCGAAAAGAATTTTCTTTTATATTCCCCTATAGTGCATACTCCCATGCATATTAATCCTCTTCTAGTAAGGGTGCCAATAAAATTGAGAAAATTCAAGCAAAATCAATGTTATTTTTACAAGAAAAGGCGACTGTGTCATTGTATGCGCACTCATTCATTTTGCATTGAGGTTTGGGATTTTTTTGACGTGAAAGATATTATGTCGATGCTTGTGAATAAAATTACTAAAATAAAACTTTTCTCTAAAGTTTTACTCGTTTTTGCAAGAATAGATAAAAAAACAAAAGGATGTCAAATTTACGTTGCTTGTCTATTTTATGTTATATCCCTCATGTATAGTTTTTTGCATTGGGATCGTACGGAGCACGAGAAAGTGTTAATTTCACTATTGATTTTGAGAGAGTGAGAACATTTACTATTTGGAGTAGTATAGTAAATTCCGGAATCCACTTTTTCCACCGATCACCGATATTTCTGGGATCGATATCTAACTTTGTAATTTTGGGAGAGCAACGAGCGCGCAAGCTAAGTCCCCAGCATTAAGTTTTTTCAGTGCAGCCGGTATGGTGTGCAAAGCCATCGGCAGAGTTCTGGCGCGGCGTGCGCGTAGGATAGCGCATTGAGAAAAGCAGCTGGAAAAAAAATTGTTCGACAAATTGGCTGCCGACTATCCCCGTTTTCACCTGTTAAATGTGGAGGAATTGTTAAAATCTAATGAAAGAATTGACAGCAGAACCACAAAGAAACAGATCAGGTACGGACTTAATGTTTCAGGATTTTTGTAAGGAAATACAAGCCGATTTTGATGATGATCTTGTTGATAACGAACCGGGATAACGAAGCCCTAGACCTCCTTCTCTCGCAGTTCTAACTTATTATGCTGGAGCTCAGAATCAAAACGGTGAATGCTACAGCAAGAAAACAATGCAGGCTTTGTAATAGTTTCTTTGTAAAAGTGAGCTGCTCATGAGGGATATAAAACAGATACACAATGGCTTTCTTGGCTCTAGCAAACTATGAGCATTCTTTTCCTCGAGGCAAATTTATATCAAATTTACTATACCCTTGGCAAGCCTCGGGTATAGTAAATTTGATATAAATTTGCTCTCGGGAAAGTTACTATTTATACTTCTTCATTAGCTCATAGTTTTTGCTAGACCCTTGAAAGGTATTGTATATTTGTATACTATATTAAAAACAGCGCAGACATGGGCACTCAGGGGCGGATCTAGCTTTTTGCCAAGGGGGTGGTTTGACCGAGTGGCGGATCCAGGATTTTCCAAAAATCGCGCCGTTTTACTGTTTTACTTTTTTTTGGTTCTTTTTTGTTCTTTTTTTGTTCTTTATTTTCTTCTTCTTTTTTCCCCTTCTTTTCCCCCTTTTTTCTTTTGTTTTCACTTGGCCGCCCAAGGGGGGGGGGGGGGGGGGGAGTTAAACCGCCGACCCCCTCCCCCCGCTCCTGGCACTCTAACCATATATATAATACATAAACTAGAATGATCATCATATATTTCAATATCTAGAGCAAAAAAAATATGACGCCTGGCTGGAATACTCCCAAGGGAGTGAAGAATGTGCATACATTGTGTGCGGGTAAGCCTGAATCCATTGACCCGGGTAATTATATGATTGCAGGGCTCTCAGGGAGAACAGTATAAATACTGATGAGGCCAGGCGCGGATCCAGGTTTTTTCGGGGAGGTGGGGGGTGGGGGGGGGGCAAATTTGAAATTATGCGAGCCAAATATTGGTACGTAATGGTGACACCGGCAATGGCAAAAACGTTTGGGGGGGGGGGGGGTAGACGAAAAAATCCCCATCACCCCACTCTTATATGCAGGTCCCGCTGAACATTTCTCGGCGGGGGTCAAGGGGTGGAGCCCCCAGAAGCTTAGGGGGTATAGGCATTGAATTACTGTCAGATGAGCATATTTTGATACCTTATTTGTGACACTGGCAGGACACAAATTGGTGTGGGGTCCAGGGGGCGGAGCCCCCAGAAGCTCAGGGGTTTTATACATTAAATTACTGTCAGATGAGCATATTTTGATACCTTATTTGTGACTCTGGCAGGACACAAATTGGTGTGGGGTCCAGGGGGCGGAGCCCCCAGAAGCTCAGGGCTTTTATACATTAAATTACTGTCAGATGAGCATATTTTGATACCTTATTTGTGACTCTGGCAGGACACAAATTGGTGTGGGGTCCAGGGGGCGGAGCCCCCAGGAGCTCAGGGTTTTGATACATTATATTACTGTCAGATGAGCATATTTTGATACCTTATTTGTGACTCTGGCAGGACACAAATTGACGTGGGGTCCAGGGTGCGAAGCCCCCGGAAGCTCAGGGGTTTGGGGCAATAAATTATGGTCAGATGAGCAATTAAAAAAAAAAAAAATTGGCCCTGGAAATTAGAAAATTACGTCGTCAGATATTTCGTTCAGTGGCTTAGCAGGGGGGAAGGAACATTTTTTGTTGCTGCTTTCTTTAGCATGGGCCACTTTTTATGCCGTAGAGCGGTGGTGGTGATGATGATAATGATAATGATGATATGCGAGATGGCCATCTCGTGCAAGATTTCCTTACGTAGGCCTACCCTATCTCCCTCAAAATCTTTATGGCTGATAAAGATATTTTGATTTTCATTATTTTTATTTTTATTTAAAGGGTGAGAAAAGAGTTTTAAAACGTCGAAACAATTTTGAAAAAACAACTAAATGATAAGTTAAAGCCCCTCTAAAGTGTTGGGAGTCCTACACATTAATGGAAGAAAAAAAAGTATGCACCAAAGCAAGCCATTTATGCATCAATTCAAAAAAAAAAATCACATCTGAAGGGGCACATCCCCCCTCAGACACCCCCTCCCCTTGCGTTCTTGTTCTTGTTAATTGAACTTACGACTGTTTTATTTTTAATTTGGCAAAAATTATGCACCAAATCAAGCAATTTATGCATCAATTGAAAAAAAAACTTAAACTCTGAGGGGGGTACATCCCTCTCAGACACCCCCTTCCTTCATTGCACGTCCATTCACCTCCCCCCCCCCCCCCCAACAAAATAACCTGGCGCTTAAGTGTAACCTGCTGCTAAAGGGTAACCTGCTGCTAAAATATAACCTGCTGCTAAAGTGTAATCTGCTGCTAAAGTGTAACTTGCTGCTAAAGTGTAACTTGCTGCTAAAATGTGACCTGCTGCTAAAGTGTAACCTGCTGCTAAAGTGTAACCTGCTGCTAAAGTGTAACTTGCTGCTATAGTGTAACCTGCTGCTATAGTGTAACCTGCTGCTAAAGTGTAACCTGCTGCTAAAGTGTAACCTGCTGCTAAAGTGTAACCTGCTGCTAAAGTGTAACCTGCTGTTTAAGTGTAACCTGCTGCTATAAAGTGTAACCTGATGTTAAAGTGTAACCTGCTGCCATGGGCGGTGCCACAGGGGGGCGGGGGGGGGGGACAGGGGAGCACCTGTACATTTTTTATTATTCATTTTCTCTAAAGCAGAAGTGTTTTAGGGGCAATTTTTTTGTTGCTTATAATACATCCACATTCATTGTGAGTGTCTCCGTCAATGTCGTCTCAATAACATTCCGTACATGTTTCTTCCCTTTGGTCTCATCATGGTCGCCGGCAAAAAGCCGGGACAGAATCAAGATAGTGATTTTACACATGTTAATCAACATGCGAAGAAGATAATTACTCGCCTAAATTATGGAAAATAGATGTGCAGTTCCGGCTTATAATCGTAAATTGTTGTTCCGTGTACTGTTCATGTATTTCTTTTTGAAAAACATGTTGATATTACCAGATAGAGGTTATTTTTGGATTGTTTGGTTGTGATTTAAAATCCCGTTTCCCCCTATTTCCTCATAATATTCCAGAGTTACAACGCACAGGGCTGATACTTGATCATGGCCTTCTAATTGTTTTATAAGGTCATAGGTGTGTGCGAAAGTTTGCGAATCAGTAATAATACATTTCATATCACCAAAATCGTCTGATTTTCAACTTTGCTGCTCCCCATTGAGGATGTTTTTATTTAAGACACACTCTTACAGAGCACACCATCCAAACAAAACCCAAGAGAGGGAAACTGCTCCTTTGTCAATGACCGAAAATGCTTACGCAGTCGTTATTGTTAAAACAGCTGAATGTTCTCATTAAGATGCACGTAATCAGAAGGCGGCGACTATGATTGGATCAAAGAAAGAATCACGTTGAATGTCCATCCGTATTAAGTCCATGGTTTCACAGACGGACAATCGGTCTAATAAGTAATGACTCTGGTCTCAAACTGCACTTACAAGCAGTTGCAATCCTTACCTGATATAGGCAGCATTAACAGATATATTCCGCTGTTCACTCAGTGTTTCTGCAAGAAATTTACTGTAAAAGTCTGACGGAAACTTGGATTGTGATACCGTGGTGACATACGTAACCACGTCACATGGTCGGGGCATGGGCAAGCAGCAGTGGCTTTTGGAGAAAGAATGAGCTGTGAATAGAATATGGTTTGTTTCAGGTCATTACGTCATCAATGCTCATTAGATGATCTTCATTTTTTGTTCTGTCCTCTGCACCACGACAGTGGATTGATCCTCTCACGACATCTTCGTCATTCTTCTTCATTGGGTGCCTTTGATCTCAAAAGTGTTCTTTAAACAAATCTTTGTTTTTGTCTTCTTTGGAATGCTCTCAAAATTCTTCTTAGATCATTGATTGTTATGCCTATAATAACACTAATGATATGCTAATTAGTTTGAACACTTCAAAGTACTGTGAGACCTTACATGTAAAAGGGCTTTACAAAATAATGATTGTATTATAAATGAATTGTATTTATATAAATGGATATACTTTAATAATATTTTCTTTTTTCTTAATCTCCTCTTGGTTTGGGTCTGGGTTTTTTTCCGCATAAAAACATATAATTACATACATAATTTGTATGAACATAAACAATTATGATAGTTACTTGAACAATAGCATGGATTTATCGCTCTATTCAGAGATTCAGAGCCATTGAATGGGTGAGGGGTGGTCATTTCATCCCATCATAATATTTCCCGGGGAATTTACATCCGGGGTTTATTTTTTTTTAAATGCCGCCATCACATCCCAAGCATAGGCATGCAGAATTCGGTTTATAAAAGAATGGTCCATTTACTATAATTTCAAAATAACGTTTGTATAGTATAAGGGTATTCAAGTAAAGCTTCGTGGCTGAATCGCAAATTTATTGGAACTTGTAAGATATCCGTTACTATATTTTCTGCAATTTTCAGCACTTGTATATTACCTCTTTGATAGATCGTTATTAATTACATGGCAATAAAGCATGTTGAGCAACCTGTTCATATGATGATACCCTTTAAAAAAAATCACCATTACAACTCGATGGAAGGAGGGAAGTTGAACACGCCGGTATGTACTTACCCATTACGTTATTCATGCACACTATCTCTAGGGGATTGCATTCTCTATCAGGACCTGGGTAATATTCAAATAGATTAATGTTGTTATTTCTATGCATGCTAATGCCATACGTTGTCTCCATGCACCAAGCGATATACCGCATATATAATAAAAAGCTAAATTCAATATCAAGCATTCTGAATTCCATCGTCAATACAGTAACTGATATGATAACGTTAGAAAATTCTATTTCAGATCATACATGTTACGATTTTCGTACCGTTTCCAAGACATAACTGCCATTTCTTAACAACTTCATTACTTAAAGTACATCATAATTCTTTGCTAATTTGGTTGCTTGTATTCCTAAACGAATTTCAACATAAATCAAACTATCTGTATACCAATAAAATAAACATAGATCGTAGGAGGTTTCGATCATCACACCATCCTCCCAGACTACTCTCTCACAGACTCACCGGTGAGGCACATTGGTGGAAATCATCATTATGTGGGATTCCACGTCCAAAGCAGTTGAATCCATTCTCAAAGAGTTCATTCAACTAATTCTTACTCGAAGGATTCAGCTCTAAAGGAATTGATCCCTGATATGACGTCTAAAACTAGTGGATGTCATCAAGAGAGCCCGTCCACCCCCCCCCCCCCCCCCCTCCTACTTCGAGCTGTAGTTCTACTTCTTTTTCCCCGGGAGTGATAGTCTGTAGACATATGGACACAATCCAAAACGAAGACTAACTTTATCAGTCTCTGACTTAACAGATGCAGCTTGAGTATAGGACCCTATAAAAATATACATATATACATTTATATACATATTTACATCTATACAGCGTCATTATACGGACATAATGTAGTGAAAATGAGTTATTAAGTAGACATGGTCATTAGCAGGACATGTTCATGTCCTGTTAACGATTGGACAATATAATTACTGCCCTCTGCGTACGTTTGCAGGCAGAGGAAACTAGTAAAGGGCTCCAAAGAAACAATAGGTATAACCAGTAGTCATTAGTTTAACTAGTTATATTGTTTTGAATTTAGGGTAAGGGTTAGGGTAGTTATACCAGTTTTTTTGATGTCCTGTTATTTAGTGTTATATATAGATGTCCTGTTAATGTACCATGTAAGGTTTTATATATATATTCTTCTTTTTTTTAAACTGAATTTTCGGTCGGAACCCCCCCCCCCCCCCTCACCACAGAATCCTGGATCCTCCATTGCTATGGAGCGCAGTATCTATAGTCTCAAAGTTCAGACCCTCTCATATGCGTTATACGATTAAGAAAGTTGGTACCTACGAACTAAGAACCAATGGAGCAACCTTTCAACAATCTTGTCATATAATGATGGTTGCCAGACAAAAAAAAAAATGATTTAAATAATACAAGTAATGAACTAGAAAAGGAAACAAGACATAATATCTCACCAGCCATATAGGGAGCTCGGCATTTACATGCAGCGACCAAAAAGTCGGTTTGGCATTCCAATTGGCAGAGACTAACCTTGTAACCATCATGATACTTCAGCTTTTTCGTTCCACATTTCCCGTGTGGAGGTGGTATGTTATGTGTCTACAAATAAAGATTCACATAATTCATTAAATGCCCTCTACACACGAGGCATCCACTCTTGATTTCAATAGGTAATTCAATGAGTAGGACCATTGAAACTGTCAAGAACAAAATAAAACTGCCCGAAATAAAAGTAATCGTCTAAAAAATAGTTCTGAAAGTCGACTTTTGAACAATGGGATTCGGGATAATGGTGATTTATCAAAACAAAAGGATTCTCGTCGCCATTTCATAATAATCCGGGAGAATAATACACATGTTCGGGCATTTATATTAATATGATACATCAATGAGGGCGTTATTATCGATGGTCCTCCCTCGATCATTACCTTCAAAAACGTCCAATATCTGACGGATTGCTCCAAAGGTACAGCTGGTGTGGATAACCATTAATTACCGGCCACACTCATGTATTTTATTCATAAATTGAACACGATAGCAAAGATTTTCGATAAAGAGCTACCTAAGGAAATTTCCCTAGCTTTGTCCATCACGTCTTGCTTATGTGCGAACATGAATATAGCGTATTGACACGATCCGAACATGACTGCTATGGGGCATACAATACGTTATATCTTGAGAGTCTTTCCGATCATAGGCGCCTGAAGTGGGGTGGCAGGGGGGGGGGGGCACTTGCGCCCCCAATCAAAAAAGTGGGGGGCAAAACGCATTTTCCCCCAAAAAAAACGCCCCCCCCCCACTCCAAAAAAGAAAGAAAAAGCAGTAAAGGAGTAAAGATGGTTTGTATTTTTAACCCAAAAGAACATAACAATAATACACACCTGAATTAAATCACATATAAAATTCCATTCAAAGAAAAGGAAAGTTAACAGGAATTAAATTTCTTAAACATTCCGCATGCCACCTGTATTTATCAATGGAGGTTTTTGTATTAGCGATACGCGCATATCGTGGAAATATTGTATAAGAGGATGGGAAAGCGTGTGTTTTTTTTTTATAGGGGTGAGAAGACATGAGCACCTGAACGCTGGCGTACTTATGGGAGGGGGTAATTTCATATTCTATACCAGTGATTTACAAATGTTGCTGAAATGACATGATTTTCCGGTATTTTTTCTCAATTTTTGTGTAAGTCATACCTCGAGCCCCCCCCCCCCCCCTCACTTTTTGAAAAAGTATGTAAAGGCCCGGTCACACAGAGGGGACGCATGGGGGACGCACGGCCAGCGCTTTGGAAATTTGCAATATTGGCCAGTGCGTTGTCGTTCGCTAGGCGTGCGTCATCATTCGTTACTCGTTCGTCGAGCGCGCTGGACCCACGCTATGCATTCGTCGTCATTCGCTGTGTGCGTCGGGATTTTTTTAGCATGCTCAAAAGTGTGCGCGGAGCTCGACGCATGAATGTACACGCCAAAGGCACGCCAGACATGCGCGAAGCGCGCTAGACCAGCGCCAGCCATACGTGGAGCACACGCCCTGTATACGCACAAGCGCGCTAGCTACACGCTGTGCATTTTGTGTCAGCTCGCTAGCTTTTCCAAAATCATGACAAAAGTTAGGCACATGGCCTTTTCCGATTTCCAATGCGCGGGCCGTGTGTGACCATCTTTGATGAGAACGCGGTGCATGCGTGGACCATTCGTCCAGCGCGCTAGCAACACGCTGTGCATTCGTGGAAGTTGTTATCATCCGGGAAATCTACATTTGCCACAAAAGGACAAATTTCTATCACCTATATGCTTTTGATTTATAATTTGATCTACAATTTGTGAAGCCTATGTTCCGCAGTAGTGATATATGTCTCTTGAGGAACTCTGAGAAGGACAATTTTCTATCACTTATATGCTTTTGATCTACAATTTGTGAAGCCATGATAGGTGACAGACTACTATATGCTCCGCAGTAGTCCCAACTAGTTACTTCAACGTCGTGTTTCAAACTGAAGACTTACTCATCACATTCGGTAACGTACCACTACAAATACGCTGATATGATCTTGGAACTTGATAACATTGATACTAACTTAATTATCTGTTAACACTACCATTCTTTTGAGCCAGCGAAACTACAATGAAAACGAATGATTTCTCTGGAATTCCTGGAAATATCAATTTTCGATATAAATTACCCAAATATGTGACAAAAGCCAGTCTTGAAAGAACAGTGAAATACTTCGAAAATACTTTTCGCTACACTCCCGAAAATAGTTCTGACAAATCTCGGTATATTTATGAGACTTTATGCTCAACATTTCCGCATTTGAATAAGGATATATGTCAGCATTTTGCCAAACATGAGATAGATGGTAGCCATATTGAATCGTCTAGTTGTGACCCAGATCAACGACCTACGCATAATGGGTCTCCTCCAGATAAAGTATGTCATTGTTCCGGACTAACTACGAAATTGAAAGAACTACAAAGTCAAGCTAAAGCTTTATCTTCATGTATTGACGCATTACTATCTTCTCAACCATCTCTTGACAATGATCCTACTAACGACATTGATGAAAACAATCACGATCCAAATCCGATCAATTCTCCTACTTATGAACCTAATGTAGAAGTAAGCAACTCCTTCCATTCACTCTCAGCAGACTTTGCAGACCGTCCTTTGGATACGAATGACAAGTCTCAATCGGATCAATTATTTGACTATCGAAAACAACATCAAAAGGAATGTCTACGACTTAAACACATCGAAGAAAATGAGAAAAAAATGAAAGCCGACACATTGATTATTGGTGATTCTATGCTGAAACCAATTAGACCAGCTACTATATCTAAGTCTAAAAAGGTCATCTGTAAAACCATTAGTGGAGCTAAGATCGATGAACTTTTTGAACCAGCACAATCTCTTGCTCGCAAACACAATGTTAACGAGGTCATCCTTCATGTTGGTGGTAATAACATTCCTATCAATGATGCTATGTGCATCTCAACAAAGGTTGAATCACTGGGTCTACAAATACTCTCGGATTGCCCAACAGTATCCATGATTACCATCAGCTCAATTATGAAAAGAAGGGTCTATCAACGTGAAGCTATTGATAAAGTAAACCAAACAAATAGTCTTCTACATAAGGTAGCCAAAGATAATGAATGGAACTTCATCAACAATGCCAACATTGATCCATCAAAACATCTAAATGTCGACGGAGTGCATCTAAATGCAGGAGGAGCTTCAGTATTAACCAAAAATCTTGCTCAACACATAAATGGGATTACGACTACTGAGATTGCTGTACTACTGAATAGTGACAATCCTCGAGTTTCTACTCTCCATCCCACTAGCTCCAACACTACCACTATCCCTCAACATTACTATGAAGATGTTGCCGAGGTTCGGAGTACTCTGCCTAGCAACGAGCGGATGCGTCCCTGGATACCACCGATGCCCAACATACCTCGCCCACTTGATCGTGACATTCGCTCCACTGAACCATGGCAACAATACCATGAATACATAGGATGCTATTTCTGCGGAGAACGAAATCATAAGAAACAAAGCTGTCGCTACGGCCAAGAAATCGAATGCTATTTAATACTGTCATAATCTTGGACATAAAGCCAAATTCTGTACATGGAACAATAGCAATTAGAATACCGGCAAAGAAGACATTGCCGATCAAAGCATAGACTCCTACCTGACTACTGATTCGTATATACATGAATATGATCGTTGTGCCATTATACTAAACCAAAATAAAGGCCTAAGAATCGCCCACCTCAACATTTGTAGTTTATTTGATAAAATGGACGAAGTGAAATTTCTGACAAATAAACTAAAACTCGATGTATTATGCTTAACAGAAACTTGGTTAACCCCATTTATCGCAGATAGTTCAATAAGTATTGATGGGTACTCTGTTTTCCGCCGTGACCGCGCTGACGGTCGCCGTGGAGGGGGTGTTTGCATTTTTACTAAAAACTCATTGTCGGTTAATGAACGGACAGACTTTAATGATGATGCTAATACTGTCGAAAATGTATGGTTAGACTTAAAAGCACCATCTTCTAAAAACGTGCTTATATGTTGTTTATACAGACCTCCAGATGCAACCAATGACTATTTTGAAAGAATGATTGATATTTTTGAAAAGGCGTCATCAGAATCGAAAGAAATGTTAATTCTTGGAGATTTTAATATTGATTATATTAAAGAAAATAATAACCCTGTTAATCTCATTGAAGACCTCTTTGTCTTGAACCAAATAATAGACAAACCCACACGGGTGACACCCTCTTCCTCTAAATGTATTGATCATATATTAACCTCAATGCCTGAAAAACATATGATTAGTGACGTTGCTAAAATAAGTATTAGTGATCATTTCCTAATATTTACTCGTGTATGCTTTCAAGGCACCATTAATGAGCATAAAACCAAACGGTCTCGCAATTTCAAATCCTTTGATGAAAATAAATTTCTTGAATCCATCAAGAATTCAGATGCTCTCAGTAAAAGTGACTGCCAGCATCGATCAGTAATTGATGCTTGGAATGAATGGAAAGATGCCTTTATTAATATTTGTAATAAATGTGCTCCAGTGAAATCGACCCGAGTAAAAAATAAAACATGTCCTTGGATTACACCTGATATTGTCAAGATGATTTATAAAAGAGATTATTTAAAAGCTTAATCTGATTCCTTGCAATCAAATGAAATTCTTAAAGAATATCGCAAATTAAGAAATCGTATTACTGGTCTTATAAATAAAAATAAACATAACCATTTTAATGATATCACAAATAGGTACAAAGCAGACTCGAACAAACTTTGGAAAGAATTACAAAAGGTAACAAACCAGAATAATCAAACAGAAAGCTGCAACCTTGACTGCAATGATACCAATGATTACTTCGTTAATATTGGCAAAGAAATTTCGAAAAGTTTTGTTCACAAAAATAATATAGATTGGAAACACCCTAAATGTATTCATACTTTTGAAATTCAAGAAATTCAAGCCTCTAAAATTTTGAATTATCTAAATTGTCTTGATAACATTAGTCATCTTGATATATTAGATTTCGATACCAAATTACTCAGGCTGGCAGCTCCCCTCATATCTGAATCTTTATGTTCGATTTTTAATGCTAGCCTCAAGTCAGGTGTTATACCTAGTGACTGGAAGATCGCCCGCACTACCCCTGTATATAAAGGAAAAGGTAATAAAGATGACATCACTAATTATCGCCCGATTTCCGTAGTTTGCAACGTATCTAAAATGATAGAGAAGGAAGTTCAGTTACATTTACTTAACTATCTAAAAGAACATGATATGATTAATGTAGACCAGTATGCATTTCTCCCTCATCATTCTACAATTACCTGCCTACACCGTGTAATTGACGATTTTCATGAATCTCTTAATAATAAGGAATTTGTTGGGTCATGCTTTCTTGACATATCAAAATGCTTTGACTGCGTAGATCATGATTTACTCTTATTTAAACTAGATAAATATGGCATATATGATAAAGAGTTGAAATGGTTTTCAAATTATATTACTGGAAGAAAACAACTAGTTTGTTCCAAAGGTAAGAACTCAGCTATAAAGGAACTATTAGTTGGGGTACCACAGGGTAGTGTACTTGCCCCTGTCCTCTTCTTATTATTTATCAATGATATATCTGAAGGTCTTAATAATGCAGTATGCTCTATCTATGCTGACGATGTAGTTATTTATGTTACTGGTGATAATATTCATGATGTTACTCTTAATTTACAAAATACAGTGAATGTTTTAAATAGTTGGTATAAAAGGAACCGTCTTAAGATAAATATAAGTAAAACGAAAACAATGTTAATTACGACTAAGTCATCAGAATGTCTTAATATTTACATTGACCACGAACTCATCGAACAAGTCCATTCTATTAGGTACTTAGGTATTATTATTCATGAAAACCTGAAATGGAATGATTATTTAAGACAGTTATGTAAGTCAGTTGCATGCAAGATTTATTGCCTTGGAAAATTAGGAAAATTCTTAAACATGACACTTTTGAATACGATATATAAATCTACTATTCAACCTTGTCTTGATTACGGTGTCTCAGTTTGGGGTAACTGTCCTAATAAATTAAAACTACCCCTATTGAGACTCCAAAAAAGGGCAGCTCGTCATGTATCAAGTAATCATGATTATACTAATATCTCTGGTCTTGATCTGATGAAAAATCTGTCTTGGCAAACAATTGAGGATCGACGTGATTATTTTCTATCTACACTAATGTACCAATGTGTCCACGGTCTTGCACCATCCCGTTTATGCAATGAGATTGAAATGTATTTCGACAGACATGGACTGAATACACGTAATGCCAATTCCCTTAATGTTGTGCCGCCTAAACCAAACATTCAACTCTATTGTCAGTCTTTAAAATATTCCGGTGCTAAAGTATGGAATCTATTACCAAATAAATTTCAAAATGCTCAGTCTCTGGATATTTTCAAATTATTGTACAAAAAAAAATCAAAATCGAATCCATTGTAATGACCCCAAACCCTAAGCTGAAACCTTGCATTTGCATATATGACTTTATTTTTGTTTCTTTTAACTTCTTCTTGATATTGTTATATATAGCCACCATTCATATTTATAATCATTTTTGTTATGGACCTGAATTGTTATGTTATCATATTTTGTATTACTTTGTATTTATTTTGTATTTTACTTTGTTATACTTGAATTTTGAATACTGAATTCTCATTGTTACTACTTTTTATACTATGCTTTTAATACCAGGTCCAATATGTAAAACAGATTTATTTCTGATCTTGTGTACCTGTATAAATATGTATGAATAAATAAATAAATAAATAAATAAATGTGCGCTCTGTATGCGCTCAGCGCGCTAGCAATACGCTATGCATTTGGTGTCAGAAAGCAAAAGTTGGGCGCACGACAACGCACTGGCCAAAATTGCAAATTTCCAATGCGCTGGCCGTGCGTTCCCCATGCGTCCCCTCTGTGTGAACGGGCCTTAACGGATGTTTAGTTGCATGGTTGATCATTTCCTGCGTTCTGATTTGATAAAACTATACATCAAATCGAAAAATCGAATAATGGAATTGGTTTAGACTATACGTATATTCGATGGCTGTATAGTTGTATAGTTATACGAGTTATGGCATCATATAGCCCGCCATACAGCCCAGAAGGGATGTGCGTGTGTTGAAGGGTTAGGGATCGACTGAAATCGATGTTGATAGTTGAAAAAGCCCACGTATTCGACACCTGATAAGCATTACAATCTTGTGACATCAATCTTTATGACATTGCAAAAATAGACAATGTAAGTTCCTTCAAGCGTAAAATCTTGACAATAACCACACATTCGCTACCTGATTTTAATAGTATCAGCAGTGACCGTGGCTATAATATTTTTTGGGGTAAAGTCATGCACAAAGAGTAGAAAAGGCTCAATAACAGCAAAAGTACGGTTTCAAATAAACAAGATTGATCGTCGTCGATGAGTGTATGGATATGCGTCCTAGGTATGCATTCCATAGGCATGACCGTGTCAAGGTATGAACAGATAGCAATCGTACAATGGTAAGTCTCCTTAAAAAAAACGAAACAAAAACACGTATAAGCCACTTTGAGACAGGTTAAAACATCCAAATATATCAATAAACTAATATTTTAAGAATGAGAAGCTTAAATTAAATGATATGCCAATATCAGTGCCAGCTTCCTGACAAACACAATTATAGCGTGCGAGTAAAAAAAAAGTTTACACCTAGAAAATTGCTAATTATTTTAAAAATCATCTATGAACAGTAAAGTATTATACATCTTATGAAAGAGTGTTTTATCCCAAATCGTTTGGTATCATTTCTGTGTGGTATGTGCTTTGATGAACAGGAGGCATTGTTTGCGAGAGTGCAACAATCGACTTGCGCCAAAGTGATGCCTGCATGTATTATGTTGGGATTAGCGGAGTGAGAGAATGAAATGAATGTATCAAATGAAATGCATTGGATAATTTTTGCAGAAGCAAATTCACACACACACACACACACACACACACACGCACAAATGTACGTTGATATTTGATATTCGATATTTGATAGGTGTGGCATGATTAATTTTGTTAGGGATGTTATTTGGATCTGCAAATACCGAATTAATACCCAAATTCCAATTGTTTTATTCAAACATCACACAAGCAACTTTGGCGCAAATCGATTTTTGCCCTCTCGCAAACAATGCCTCGTGTTCATCCAAGCGTGAACAAATACCACACAAAAATGATACCAAATGATTAGGGATAAAACACTCTTTCATAAGATGTATAATCATTTACTGTTCATAGACGGTAAATTAATAAAAAGTTTAGAGGAAGAATGGATACGCTTTCAACTTGTAAAATGTGAGAAATTTCCGTTTCGGATTCAATTTATTATATTATATTTCACATGAATTTCACATTTTGTAATGGATGCACTAAAAAAATAGTACAAATAAATATGAATTCTATTATTAAGTGAATACCTCATACAAATTTGTTTGAAAGCATTAAATTAAAAGAATGAACGTAAAAGAAGAATGAAATGTGGAAGGAACTATGATGTAAGCTATGCTTATGAGTTACAGGCCCTACAGGGGAGCCAGCATTAATAAGCTGAGCTTGTATATGATTAGGATTGAAGTGTATTTATAATTAGAATATGATTAATTTGTCTTGCCTATTTAGTCATTCTTTGCTGAGCGGTTCTTTGAGCTCAATGCCACTAATCAGTCAGGGAGTGTCAGCTTCAAGGAACTAATAGGTGCTCTGCGGCTTCTTGTCAATGGAACAGAGCAAGAGAAGCTTCACTTTCTCTTCCAGGTTTATGACGTAGATGGTAAGGTTGGAAAATAACCTTGTAATCACAATAGCAAGATACCGGTAATGGCAGCTAAGTTTTGTAATAAAAGTGAAAAAGAGTAAACATGATGACGTTAGACTTTGAATTGTGATAACATTTAAAGACTTAGACAAAAACGTCATAAATATATAATAATACCTGTTGCAATAATTAAAGATTGATAATAATAATAATAATAATAATAATAATAATAATAATAATAATAATAATAATAATAATAATAATAACAACAAAGTTGCTCATAAAGCGCTTACCACCGAAGTCTCTAAGCGCTATAACAAACATAATAGACTAATAAACAATTACATATTAAACAAAACAAAAAAGTGCATATAAACCTACAAATTACAATACATATGAAATACACATCAATGTGAACAGAGTAAATTAATCATTAAAAGCAATTTTGAATAAATGTGTCTTAAGACAAGTTTTGATATTCTTCACCTTATTTTTTAAAAATTAAACTGAAACTTCTCTCAGGAAAACTAACATTTAAAAAACTTTATCGTCACTCTAATAGCATTGCAGATACGATGAACAAATAAGAATAATATATCGTAATTTATCATAGGCATGTTCACTTCTATCACTCTATGCTTAATCCTGCAAACAGTGGAATCAACTATAAAACGAATAATCATGAGTCCCGAAAGAGTAAATTGCTACTCCATGTCATTGTTGTATTAAAGAGCAGCAATGGCGGGAAAAACGATGCTAAAATTACCATGGGACATAAATGTAAATACATTCAGAAAAACATTTTAACTTGCCATGTCCTCTTTGGGGGGGGGGGGGGAACGGCTACACCTTCTTGGCCTCCATTGGACAATGTAGAGTACAAACGAACACCCCGCATAAATAATAATTATACAAAAAACGAAATAAGCTTTTCAAATGACAAAGCGGCCGAATCGTGTTTGAATTAACTGAGGTAATTTCTTTATTTTATATAATATACAACAAATGATTTCACGATAACAAAACTACGTCTTTGACATTCCCGTTCAATCCTAAAGGGGCTTTCACACCGGGCCTTGCGTAGAGTTGCGTAGAGTTGCGTAGAGTTGCGTAGCGACTACGCCGATCGTTCGCAACCCTACGCCGATCGTACGCAACCCTACGCAACTGTACGCGGAGGGACGCAAATGGGTACGCGAGATGAACGCAAAAAATTAAACATGTTTAATTTTTTTCGCGTACCTTCGGCGTAGACTTTTTACGCAGAAACTACGCAACTGTACGCCAAGCCTACGCAACTGTACGCCAATCCTACGCAACTTTACGCCAAGCCTACGCAACAATACTCTACCCTACGCCAGTTCGACGAAGCATCAAAAACGTATAAAGATTTTTTGTTGTATATACCTGGATGTAAACTTGGCAGGTATTGATCATTATTTTGAAGGGAAATGCTATTTTTGTTTACATGTGTGCGTTCTCACATGTATTCTGTTCATGAAGAAAAAAAGTGTTTCTTTGACTTTATTTTGTATTCTTGCTTGTAATTCTGTTTGTACTACTACAAGGATTTTCAGACTGACATGTTTTGCTTGTTATGGTTCATTCAATGTGTGATGTTGACATCTCAGGCTGTTGATATAATAAACAGAGATAAGACTCACAAACTGATGCCTCTTGCGAAATGTTATTATGTTTCGTGGAAATCTGTATGTATTTGTGTCGGTTTGTTTGCTTGTGTGTACGTTTATGGCCCTGTTGGTATGTTTGTAAAATAACTTTGTTTAATTGAAATGAGCAAAGAAATAATTTTGTCTCACTCTGTTAGTGAGACTGAGTGAGTGTGTATGTCAGAAGTAATAAATGACTAACATTTATATCATTACATTGTCACACACATATACACTACGGACAAAGGACAACAGCTATCGTCTTCAAACTTTCAGGAAACTGTTATGGAATGATATTTACAAATGAGTGAAAAAAAGGGATATGGTCAAAAAATATCAGACTTCTGTCCACATTTATTCACAAATCAAAATAAGCGCTCTTTTGTTGGCGTTTTGAGGTATCGAATCACATCACGTGACCTTGCAATGTACATCAACAGAAAGTTCATTTATTACCCTTGTGAATGAGTATAAAAATGTATAGTACATCCACAAAAATGTCTGCATTTTTTGGAAAATAATATCTTGAACAAATTAACATTACTGCAAAATAGCCTCAGCAGTTGTTAATACCTACTAAAAAATTGAACATATAACGGTGAAAACCGTGTACCAAATGCCACTTTTGGCAACCCTACGCCAGGCCTACGCAAGCGTACGTAACCCTACGCCAGGCCTACGCAAGCGTACGTAACCCTACGCCAATTGCCTACGCCGTAGGTACGCGGTGCCTACGCACAGGGTACGTAACTATACGCAAGCCTACGCAAAACCTACGCAGGGACTACGCCGAAGCATAAATTCATTCATGAGTACGCAGCTTAACTTCGGCGTAGTCGGTACGCAACACTACGCAACTCTACGCAGATCCGGTGTGAAAGGGGCTTAACAGGTAGCGGATTTATCGACGTTGATGAGCTCAAGACGGTCCTTCGATCTTGCACAGATGAATGTGCATTGACCCTGGCCGACGAAACATTGACGGAGCTTACTGAAATCCTCTTCGACGATGCCGATGTCGATGGCGATGGTGAGGTCAGCTTTGAAGAGCTTTCTGAGCAGCTACAGCGGTACCCTGGCATCACATCTAATCTTAGCCTCTGGTAGGATATAAAAGTGTTCTAAAATACTATCTACAATACACAACCCTTTAATTGTTCAAATTAAAATCAAAATGCACATTTGTGTGCAGTGAATGGAAATATTCGCCTTTCCCGAGATAACCTCCATCATCCTAGTCATGAATGTTTCTGAGCCCTATCCATTTTAGGGAGAGAGCTAGCTAGAGGATAAGAGAAAGAGTGAGAGAGGAAGATGTATATAAGCCATATATATCAGTTCAGTTCAGTTTACTCAATTCCATTTTTAAAAACATTTTTTTAAAGGTAAAACATGCAATTCCATGTAAAATATAATACATAAATTGGGATAACATATGCATGTACAATGAATTAATACAAAACAGAATAAGGCACAGCTGTAAAAAAAAAAAAAAAAAAAAAAAAAAGAGAACAAAAAAGAGAAGGTTTTGTCTGGACAGCTTCCTATCAAATTAGATTTAATAAATATAGTAAGAAGCAAGTAGCAAGTAAAGTTTCGGATAGTATCATTAAGAAATTGCATAACAGCCGGCACAAGCCCAGTACACGAAATTCAAAATGATAGGATGCAAAGGTCAGAAGATAGCAAAGGAGAAATGTAAGGGGGAAAGAAAGAAAGAGAGAGAGAGAGAGAAAGAGAGTGAGAGAGAGAGAGAGAGAAAAGAGAGAGAGAGATGAAAAGCTGGATAAATACATTCAGTGAGAGTCATGCGCAATCAAGAAACTTTTGTAATTACGTTTAAAACTGTTGTAAAATGAGATTGAAGTTATATTAGTTGGAAGCAAGTTCCAAATTTCAGGTGCATGATGTCTGCAAGAGTGTGTTGCAAAATTTGTATTTACAAAAAATCGATGATATTTTTTCTTATTTCTAGTATCATAGTTATGTATTGCACTGTTTGTTATAAACATATTGGAGAAGTTTTTAGGAAGCAGACTTTTTCATTCTTGAATATAAGTATTGCACAAATATATTCATTGAACTGGTAAACATTTAATATATTAAGTTCTTTAAAAAGTGGTCTTGAATGACATTGATAATGAGATAGTGTTATATTTCTTACAACCCTCTTTTGTAGAATAAATAAACAATGCAATTTGGTTGGTAAGTATTTGCCCAAACAATGTTGCAATAACTAAGAAACGGTAATATAAGTGTAAGGAGAACAGATTGAGGCAAAGTATGGCGGAGTTTGCTGATGACACCAGTATTCCTAGACGTTATCTTATTAATGTGGGATATATGTGTTTTTCAGGATTACATTTCGTCAATAAAAATACCCAAGAACTTGGTATTAACAACACGATTAAGAATGTTATCATCCATTTGGATTTGATATGAATTGAGGAGCTTTGTAGAAACCGGTTTATATTTGGAATGAAAATATATAAAATTTGACTTTCCAGCATTCAAGATGAATCTATTGCATGTGAACCAATCCGATACTTTACGCAATTCAATATTTAGTGTGCTATATATAGACCCAATGTCATTTGATGTGTAGAGGATATTGGTGGCATCAGCAAAAAGAATGAATTTCAATTTATCTGAACAATACTATGATGTAAATAACGTTTGAACCAGAGGAGTGGTAAACCTCATATCCCATAACAGGCAAGTTTAGATAATAATATAGAAAAATCGATTGTATCAAGTGCCTTACTTAAATCTAAAAAGACACCAATACCAATTTTTGTATTAAATACTCTTGAAGATCAATAACAGCCATTTCTGTTGACACATGCTCTAAAAAACCGGTACTGATTTTGATTCAAAATCATTTGTGCATAAAAAGCTATATGTACGATTATAAACAAGCCTTTCTAAAAATAAAAAAATGAAAAGTAAGGTAGTATAGATATAGGCCTAAAATTATCAACATTATGAATATCACTTTTTATGAACAGGTACAATATTTGCAATTTTTTATCTAGAGGGAACAACTCCAGAAAAAATTGTTTAAATGATTGGCAATATTTTTAGAATTAAGTATTTGTTACCCATTTACATTTATAAAATTAGGTAAGGCATTGTCAGATTTACCCAGGATACCATTGATTGATTGCCATTATTTTTCCCTCATATTTCCCTTAATTGCATAAAATTTCATCTTGTAGTAGTTTTTGCGATCAAGTTTTAATAATTTATTTGTGTAATATCGTATTCGAACGTATTTCCTCTTCTTATTTTATGTAGGTTTATGACAATACATTCTATATATTTCATTTTTATTTCTTATCTTTTTATACAAGTAAAATGTAATGGGAATATATACTTTTATATAAATATAAATATATTATATATATATATATATCCTTATATATATATATATAAATATATATATATACATGTAAACATTAAGCTCAAGTCTCAGCAGACGAGAAATTTACCGGGTGATGTTTAAAGGTTAAGTTTAACTTAATGTTAATTTGATACTATATCATTGACAAGTAGATGAGCGCCATCTAAATCACTACTTTAGATGTTATACGGCAGAAATGTACTTGCTAAAAAACTGCAGTAGCAACGGAATTTGGGTATTGTGTAATTCTTTTCATGACTTGATTTCATATTAAATAGTTACAATGAGTTATACTTATACAGAGGCATGATTAATCAAACTAATTGTCCTTTATCAGTGCGGCCGAATGGCTGAACCCTAAAACGAAGAAACCTAAAAGTCAATCACGCTGTAGCTATCATACACTCCGTAATCACTTCTCCGTCATCATCTTCTGGATCGTCTTCGTGATGATCAACGCTGGGCTTGCAGCATGGGGTGCGTACGAAGGCTACCATAGCGTCAATGGTGAGAGACATCCAGCGGCAATATCCATCGCCAGAAGTGCAGGTATCTCATTTATTATCTCATTAGTTCTCTCTTCTGTTCAAGTCTTTCTCGCGCTCCTCGTTCTCCATATCCTTAATGCTTCTTCAGATAAGGCGCGTTAAAAAACAAAAGCCGCCGCGGTTCTTTTATGTGTAAATAAATGGCAACTAAGCAAAACAAAGGACTGGCGCGTATTTAACGAGCTCTGTACTATAAAATACAGAAATATGAAGAGCATTACACATTAGGCCGTCATTAAAAAATATTATAAAAAGACGCGGTTTTGCTGAGTCATTTTTGAACGAGTCTTTATTTATCTCACTTGACTTGCTGCACTGGAAATACTGCCTGATTACCATGTTGTAAAAGAAGCAATACTTATCTATAATTTTGCTAACATCACACTACAGGTCGCTGTCTTAGTTTCGAATGCTGTTTTGTCCTGGTCCTGATGCTTCGGAAGCTGCTGACGGTATTACGTAATACGTTCCTGATGTCGGTGCTCCCTCTCGATCAGCATGTCATAATCCACAAGATAGTTGCCATCTTCATCATCATCTTGTCTGTTATCCATACAGCCGGTCATATTGCAAATATCGGTGAGACTGTCATTAATTCCTTTATAAATAAAGCAAACTTATTAAAGTAGAAATTGAATGAAGAGAACTGAAATAAACTTTCATTGTCTTGCCGTATTGTTTTATTGTTTAATGTTCTCACATTGTATGATAATTGTTACAACATTGATTTGCAAGTTGAATTTTTTTCCATCTTGTAAACTGAATTTAATTCAGCCTTAAGGAAGTATGTTGACAAACCATAAACCAACTTATGATTTTTGACATTATTGTGTCTCATTGTCTGACATCTTGGTAGGGGCAGTCTGTGTTAGAATTATAATTAGTGTTGACGAAGGGTTACCGTAAGGGTTTTCTGATACTACTGAACCGATGGGACCGATTGGACGTAGATCAGAACCAATATACTAAACGATCTTGTTCACAAATAATATTGGACAACAAAAGCTGATAACCTGCTTAAAGAGTTGCCCATGGATACCCTCCTTGTAATTTGAAAGTATAATGTGTTTTTCTTCATAAATAGGATTGATCTACCAGGTAGAGAATGTAAATGGCACAACAGCCGCATGGATTCGTGATGTCTTGGTCCGACCTTTCCCCGGTCTTGGCCTTGTTGAAGGTTCTTGTATCATCACTGGTATTTTGATCATCATCGTACTCATCATTATGACGATCTGCTCATTACCCTTTATCAGGAGGAATGGATACTTCAAAGTGAGCTTTTAATCTTTTTTTAGTTCAAATTTTTAGTCATTAGACAATAAATTGATTTTGATTGTCTCTTTACATGCATAACCGTATATAGTCAAAGTAAATTTTATGTATTTGCCAATTGTCACCAATCTATATGACGTTTCTGATTTCCGTCTTGAAATTCCTTAGTTCTTACAGTGACTTCAAATAGCTGCCAGAATAAAACTAGCAACGCTTGAGTTCCATTTTAAGATAACACAATACGCCGCCAATGTTTTAAATTTATTTGCTGTCCATTATTCTAAATTCAGAGTTCTGACTACTGAAATACATTACCTTTATAATAATCAAGTCGGCTATACCCGCAAAAAGGTCGCTACTACCATTGACAGTGCATAGTTCATATGGCCTCCCCGTGGGCAGTTATTAAATAACTCATCCATATTTCAACTTGTGTTATTGACCCTCGGGTCTTTTTTTTTCGTTTTTGTTTTGTCTCCCAGGTGTTTTACTGGACACATCAGTTGTGTATTGTTTTCTGGTGCTTGATTATCATACATTCTAAGTCCTTCTGGATGTGGTTTATTGCACCGGGCATAATCTACCTTGCAGAACGCCTTCTACGTTTTGGGTTCTTCAGACGAGCACGATTTGGTAAAGTCTACATTCAGAAAGGATACGTGTTACCTGCTAATGTAAGTATATCTCACAAGATAATGAATTGCTAACAACCCAGCCATATTGTGGCAATATTACAGAAAATTGGCAATATTACGGAAAATCAAGTTTTTCTGAAGTCGAGCATTTTGTGAGGTCATGTAGCAACCGAGCGAAAATTTGTTGTTTACGTCTTGTAGTTTGAAACTTTCAAGTTAAGGCACTTTGATCATACAGGCAATTATCACTCCTTCAATCTCTCCATTGATGGTAGGCAGGGTTCAATCGTCATTTAGATATTTTCCCCCGTTTTCGGGAGACAACTCCGAGAAACTGACGATTTTCCACCTTTTAAGAAGTGAAAACTTGCATTAATGAGCACCTCAGAACCTAAACGTGTTATATCATTGATGGCACCAATAGACTTATTACGGAAGAAAATAACAGCTGTATTACAAAAACAATATATCGATGCATTATTTTTCTTTCCTCCTTTTCTTTCTTTTTTTCCTTTCTCTTTTTCCTTCTTTCTTTCTTTCTTTTTCTTCATTCGTTTCTCATTTTCCTTTCAATATTTTTTTCTTGGTCGTGAAACTTGAAGTTGAGGGGGTAGTAGCCCCCAAGCACCCCCACCAGTACGCCTGTGGTCAGGTGCAGCGATCCAGGGTGGGGGCGGGGGACACGTCCCCCTCAATTTTTTTTTAGGGGGGAACGTCCCCCCCCCCCCGGAAAATTTGAAAAAGTGCACAAAAGAAATTTTTAGCAAATACTGACTAAAGACTGCGACACACTTTTAGGCTATGGAGGGCCCAAGAGTGCAGCGTTTAGACTAATGAAAATGCAAAATCATCTCGCTCGGTCGCTAACCTCCTCGCATAATATCCTTTAAAATATACAAGTAAATATTGTAGAAAATCTGTATTTTGTCGGTATCACGTAAGCACCGTTTACACTGTATGTCTACAAGATTAAGAGTTATAGAAATAGATCAGTGCTACAAAAATGAATATTCCGCTTGCTCTTTTCAGTATGAAGTCACTACAACATAAATCGTTATATTTGCCAGTCTGATATTTGCCATTTCAACTCCCATAGCGATATAAATATACATGTATATGACAGAGGCATAGGGTGGGAAATATAAATCCCATCCATACCCTAGCTCCCTACTTACTAAAATTTACCTACTAAATTGATATTAACAACCCTTCGGACTGCACACTAATTACCTGCAAAGTAAAAGTGAAGTGTGAAAAAGGAGATATTGCTTGGTTTTTATACCCTAGTTTGCTAAGGAATGTAATTTTTTTAATACAACAGAACTTCAAAAACATGTAAGGGGATAGTCACTGCCGTCCCTCGCATTAGCGTACTGATGGGGGGGGGGGGGGGGGGGGGGGGGGCTTAGTGGCAGTTGCCCCCCATAAAATTCAAACGTGGTTTATTTCTCATTCGATACCAGTGATTTACAAATGTTGCTGAAATTACCTGATTTACAGGGATTTTTTCTAGCTTTTGTAAATTATACTTTTTTATGCGTTTATTGGAAAATGACATATCCCCAAATTTACAGTCAGGCTAAAACTATGCTTATTTAGAAGCCTATATTTTAGGGCCCGGCTCAGGGGGCTCGAGCCGCCCCCGACCCCCTTACTTTTTAGAAAAAGTATGTTGAAGATGAATAGAAACAAAGAATAGTGACATGCCAGTGTGACAAAATGAGGGGGAAAAATATGCTCATCTGACCGTAATTAAATACCTAAAACCCCTGAGCTTGCGGGCCTCCGCCGCCTGGATACTCATCAGACCGTAATTGAATGCCCTAAACCCCTGAGCTTGCGGGGGCTACGCCCCCTAGATGCTCATATGACCGTAATTAAATATTTAAAACCCCTCAACTTCCGGGGGCTCTGCTCCCTGGACCCCACCAAGGGCTCTAAGGCGGGCCCCTGGTTGTTCATCTGTTCGTAATGTAATACCTTAAAAAAACCTGAGCTTCCTGGGACTCCACCCCTTGACTCCTGCCGGGGCTTTGTCCCGGGACCCCACGCAAATTTATGCTCCACTCGCTACGCTCTACTTGACCATTAATACTTTAGCCCCCCCCCCCCCCCCCACTTTGAAAGACGTTCCGCGGGGCAATCATGTAACATATAAGAGTGGTGGTGATGCAGATTTTTTTTTCCTTCTGCCCCCCCCCCCCCCCCTCCTCCCAAATCGTTTTTGCTCATAACGCCACTGGTCCCTCGCATTTCTTCCCCCGGTCATGAAAAGAAATCGCCGCCCCTGCCTGTGGTACAACTTCTCATTGTGTCTCAGGGATTCAAGAAGAATACGAGATTGATCCTTGATTTATGCTGTCAGGTAGAGAACGAAAACAATAGTATATTCGATTTAAAGATTCATAGATTTAAATATATAGATTTAAAGAGTTTTAAATTCAAACGGACTCGTTTCCTGACGATTTCGTTACAGGTTGTACATCTTGTTATCCAGCGTCCCGCCAAATTCAGGTTCCACGCAGGAGAATACATCCATGTTAATATACCATCCATATCATTTCATGAGTGGCATCCTTTCACCATTAGCAGCGCACCAGAACAACAAGGTATGGTTTTTCATCTTCTCTCTCTCACTAAACTTTGTCTCTCTTATATATGTTTTTAATTCCTTTCTTGTTTTTCTTTTTTTGCCTGGGGAGGATACACAGTTGGTACATTGCAATGGTAGAGCCACCGAATGATCTATATTGCATTTAGTGGTCTTAAAGGGTTGTGCCAAATCCATTGGACCATTTAAGCTATTTTGTATTTTTCTGTCATACCTTTTTTCTTCTTCTAATATTTAACCTTGAAGACACTGTCTATATTACATACGAATTTCTTGCGTACTTGTGTTGTTTCAAACAACTGAACGAAGCTTGGCGTATAGGCACATCTAACATTTCCATACATGGCATTGTTTATATCGCAGATTTCTTGACTCTTCACATAAGATGTGTGGGACACTGGACAAAGCGACTCTACAATGTCGTCAGAGAACGTCAGCTCGCTCTTCTTGAAGACGAACCAGGCTTTGGCGAGATCGACAAAGATCACGACACACCTTTAGAGGTCATCGTTGAAGTTAGTTCTACCAAAAGTACACTCGCCGTGGAGTCTGACAGCCAGCAGAGCATCACCTCGGATATACCAATTGATAATAATGGACGTAGATCTTCAAAACCATACAACAAAAGAAGGAGAACCGCAAGTGGTGCAACCAACTTAGGCTTCGAGCCAGAATTACCAAACGGTGACAAAGATGGAACCAAGACCGTAACAGAGGGCAAACCATATAACACTGGTCAGAACGATGATGAATCAGTTACACAGAAAGTGAATCCAACACAATTAAGTCTTCCAAGTACTGCTGATCACCCATCTATTGCAGATGTAGCTTCCCAAGGTGATTGCCAACCGATGCCTCACAAAGAGCTGGGCGAAATATCTATGACTTTAGCGGTCAATGGCAACAGTTTCAAAATGAAATCGTTGAAATCTCGCCAAAGCATTGATGTTCAGGAGGCACCTCGAGGGAATACCACCAAAAGACAATCACTGAGGGTTAGGCAGTCTCTAGCTGGTCGGGAAAGAAGAAGCATCGGTGGAAAGCCGAACGGCGATGTTAACAGGAAGATGAGTTTAGTGACGTTAAGAAGGAACGGTGCCCGACATTCGTTGGATCTGTCAAAGGATTTAGGCGGTAGACCTCACACTGGATTGGAAGTAAGTGCAGGCCTACCAACAAAATAATTCACTGTTAAAATTGAAGAATCATCAATGATAAATTTTGAAACATGGTTAAACTAGTAAATGATAAATGCTTGTTTAAGACCGATGTTCACTGTAGATCGATGATAATGTTGACAACGATGGGTGATGTTATCATCAACGTTAACTGATATTTGTAAAAGGCATTCAACCTTGCTTTATTATTTTAAAATACAATCATTCCACTTCCGCTTTTACCGTAAGACATCAACAACAACAGAACAGATCGAGGATGAAAAGATATTTAAGGGCATCAAGTCACACAAGATGGAGTTCTTATACAAATTAATTATGATAACTATCACAAACTAAGAAAGTACCTTGAAGCTTCGTCTCAACACTCAATGTCACTTTAAATGTGTAACAAATACGTAAGAATGGCAAAATCATGATTTATTTATCACCATGTTCCATCCAGATTATATTAGATGGTCCGTATGGGGCACCTGCGCAGCATATCATGGAGGCTGAACATGCCGTACTCATCGGGGCAGGAATAGGCATCACACCGTTTGCCTCTATCCTACAGAGCATACATGAGAGATATAAGGCGGCCAAGAAGCAGTGTCCAAACTGCAACCATACTTGGGTGGCCGATACATCATCTATCCTGAAAACCAAGAAGGTAAAAAACAAACCAATTTACATTCATATCTTTATATGAAATTATAATATTTAACACTACTAAGTGGAAACAACAGACGGGGTCTAAATATGACAGCGAAAGGGGAGGTGTATTAAACATGATTGATATTCATAATCATATAGGTTCCGGCGTACTATCAAATTATTGTTAATGCTTACTTTAAAGTATGTTCACTTTACATCTTTAATCTGATTGAGGAAGGGGTGATATGGGTATATATTATTTATTGATATTCTAAAAGACTTTGGAAACTCATCTCGATAATATATATTTCGCTTTCTTCATTCTCCAGTGTCAAGTCTGACCAAACAGGATAAAGATAAACTGATAGGGAATACAGTAGAGCAACGATACAAAAAGAGGAAAGTTCAGTAATGTTGTGATGACAACGTTAATGGCGAAGATGATTACGATAATTATGCTAATAAACATACGCATTAATATGTAAGGTGTATTCATCTTAGTGACAATCGAGATGATGGTATGATTATCTTCTTAAAGGGATCCGGTAACTTTGTCTTAGATCCTTTAGAAATAATCCTTGATTTAGCTCATGCTGCAATGATAATTATAAATCTTTAGGTCAGTCAGGAACTCCATGACTTTTACAAGCCGATCGCCTGTCTGATTATCAAGATATTAATGATTGGAATTACAAAGTTTAAAAACCGTTCGGCGAACGGTTTTCATAACACTACAGTCTATTGGGAAAAACGAGTATGGTAAAACCGGTCACTCAAAGAGTTTTACTTTTTTGAGGCACTTCTTGATCATTTTGAAGCGCGATTTTTTTAGGGCTTCAATATTACACCATATCACAGACACTGGTAACATGTAGGACCGTGTATCTGAGATTTAACATTGTTAAACGATCCCTTTAATTCCTTTTTTTTCTAAGGTGGACTTTGTTTGGATCAATCGTGATCAACGTTCCTTCGAGTGGTTTATCAGCCTCATCAGCGCCATCGAGTTAGAACAGGCTGAGATACCCGCAGCAGATCGCTTTCTCGACATCCATCTCTACATTACATCAGCTCTCTTACCCAGTGACATGAAGGCGATCGGACTCCACATCGCTCTCGATCTCATCCACAAGAAGAAGAAGCGAGATACGATTACGGGCTTGATGACGAGGACCCAGGCTGGAAGGCCGGATTGGGACGAGGTAGGCCATGTTTTCCACATGATCTTGCAATCATGTACACCTGTCCCTTTCTGTCGTCCTCCTTTAACATTTTCCTGATAAATTGAAACAATGTCTATTCTCTCTCTTTTCTCCCACCCACATTCTCTCTTTTTATTTTCGTCTTTGCTCCTGCTCTATTCTTCCTATCTGGGCACGATCCTCTTTAAAAAATGAATAAAATACTTTTTGTCTTAATTTGCTCTTAATTCGATTATCCTTCTTTTAAGGTTTCATATCAGCATGTAATCTCGAATTCAATATCACTGATTTAGTTCGGCTCTCCTTTTCTGTTTCTCTACCGGCACGAGGTGGCAATATTGTAATGATTGTAATACCGTTAAAATAATGTTTGGCCTTTAATATCAGGAAATAATGGAACACAGCTTTGCTGGTCATGTTTTTATTTTGTATAAATAAATAAATGGAAGTTTGAGTATAACCGGTGAACATACATAATGAATGTCTCTCGCTCCTTTCTCATTTACGTAATCACATTAGGTTTTCCAAAACCTGAAACAGCAGCACAAAGGCAAGATTACTGTGTTCTTCTGTGGCTCCCCTGCTCTAGGAAAGATCCTCTCAACCAAATGCTTACAGTACCACATGGAATTCAGAAAGGAGAACTTCTAAGACCATGAAGACATCATGTTTTCAAGAATTGACCAAACACAAAGTAGTCTAACTTTTTAAAGATTTGAAACGGAAAGTGCAGCAGTTACTAAAATCCGCACATCGTGTCCCATTCGGCACAAGACTTTCATTCATTCATTTTATTCAAAGGTGAACATATCTCCATATGTCAATAGACTAACGATTCTTTATGTTTATCACTGAGATTAGTGCAGACACTTCAACTCGACTTCATATGAAAATGTCGAAATATAAAAACAATTTTTTCTTCTTGTGTTATGGTCATATGGTTGTGAAAGCCAATATTAACTTCAGTCAAATTTAATATTGTATTTTTGAGTTTATTTTGAAAATAAGAGAATCAACAACTGCTGTACAACACTGATATAGTTGAGAGATAGTGAGAGTAGTTACCTACATAAAGAGGGGAGAACAACGGGCAAGATAATAGCTATTGGAACATATATGTTTTACATTTTTTGGGTTTAATCTAAGTAATGTATATATCTTTATTTTACAAAATTTTCCCAAATTGTATTACAATATGATAAGTATGGAAATATAAAAGTATCGTACATTGAAACCATAAATGGTAAAAGACGGTGCATTATCTTATACAGAATACCAGTGCATCTCGATACTTTACCAATTGCATAATTTAAACGGGCATCCCACTTAATCCAAGGAAATTATCAAAAATCGCTTTCGTTAGTGAAGTAGAATTTACATGTTTATATAGGGTTATTGTGTTTAAAGTGAATCTGATATATATTTGCTATTTTTATAATTGAATATAAAGGATGTAGTCGTCTTATTATTGATTATTAGTATATTGGCTTTCAACCATTCGGTAATTTAAAAATTAACATGCTGCATTCATTGTAAATACAAACAAATTGATTACCATATACTTGATAATCAAGTAAACTTTCAAACCATTTGAGCATGTCTAGTGGAACGCCCCGGACTCCATGATATTTCGGTTTATGTAAGAGTATATTATGATGAAAGAGTATATTATGATGTAAGAGTATATTATGACGTAATAGTATATTATGATGTAAGAGTATATTATGATGTAAGAGTATATTATGATGTAAGAGTATATTATGATGTAAGAGTATATTATGATGTAAGAGTATATTATGATGTAAGAGTATATTATGATGTAAGAGTATATTATGAATATATTATGATGTAAGAGTATATTATGATGTAAGAGTATATTATGATGTAAGAGTATATTATGAATATATTATGATGTAAGAGTATATTATGATTTAAGAGTATATTATGATGTAAGAGTACATTATGATGTAAGAGTACATTATGATCCACAATATCGAAAGCCTCGGATAGGTTTTGAAATATTCCTATCCTTTATGTATTTGATCTAATAGAAGCAACAACATTACCCTGTGAATTAATGAACGAAGTAACAGTTGAGCGATCGGAACAAAAACCATAATGACTGTTTGTGATAATATACTGTGGATGTAAATCGGAATATAACTGATTCTGTACATACTTTTAAAGCAATTATTTTAGGGCTGGTAATATTAAGGTAGACCTATTATTGTTAACTACGTGAGGGGAATTTTTATGATTAAGGGTGATTTCGGCTATTTTTAATTTTTCAGGAACTATACATGTTATTAAAGGCAGTTTAAAAATGTACGTTACGGGATTAACAATGGAATATATTACTCTTTCATAATTACGGAGCTGATTTGCTATTGTGCAGTGATTTACATATTTCTATAAGTGCAGTTATATGATAGGCTTATACTGATGAGATCATTCAAATAATCTGTAAAGTTTAGGTACAATTATCTTGTTGCAGGGAAGTGATGGCTTAGTTACAATAGTTTATGTTTTGAATTCATTCGTAATCTGTTGTGTATCATCAATTTCACGAACAAATATTTAAGATGACTTCGTTGGGACCTGCATATAAATAGTTCATTACAGACCATACACCACCTGGAGATCAGACATTAGCATGCGATTATTTGCATACGATTTACTTATATTATTTTAAAAAATATTTTAAGGACAATTATATCGGTGCATCTTAGGTGTGTCACCTGTTTTGTATATACATGTACAGTATGTACACTCGGGGAACCTATTCAGTAGTTGGGAGTGCTAAAACAGGAATACATGTCTTGCCAAAGGACGATAGTACTGGGCTGGGGTTCGAACCATCAAGCTTATGCCTGTAAAGTCAAGTGAATTAACCACTATACAACGACACTTTCACATTGTTTAATTTTCAACTGCTTGAACTCCTTTTCAAACGCCTAATCAACAGAACGAAAAAGGATGGAAGTTGGATTGATTTTCTTCGTTTTAAGACGTACTGTTAATTCATTGCTTCTCAGATTCATGCAACATAATCTCGTAAAGTGAAACAAGTTTACCTTCTTTCCTTTTATCATGTGACCAATTTTAAGTATATTTTATTCTTCCAAAGTTTGAAAAACTTGTACACATTTTCCACTTTTTTACAGTGTTTATGCTTATATTTCATCAGTTTATCGATTATAGAAATGCTTGATCTATGTTCTAGAGTTTGACGATTGTTTAGTCGTAACGATTAAAGATGGATTACACTTATAGAACTATGTATATGATACTCATAATTTTTGTAAGCAACGTCTTTGAACAGATAGTGCTGGCTAGCAGCCTAGTGCATGTCTTGCTTATACACTGAGGCATCTCCGACAGTAGTCCAGAATCTGGCCTATTTAATTTTGATCTCCACCACACCAATGCTTTTGTTTTGTTTTCAATGATATTTTATTTTCTCCATTGCTTTTCACAAACAATAACAAAAATAACAAAATCAATACATAAAATAATCTGCATGTTAATATTATTATATAAAATATGATTTTACATTCACATCTAAATAATACAAATGAAGTTTTACTTTTTACATCAAATAAAGCATGAAACATGCATGCATGAAGAAGGTATGAACATAAAAAGAACTCTCCCTACTTACTTGCTACCAGCCGATGATGGCGTGATCATTAATTTAGGACGCCCGGCGAAAAAATAGGCTGGGCTGGGTGAGCATAATTATGAGTTTGTTGATAACGCCATCTTCGACGTCTTGAATCGAATGAAGTGTGTAGGGAATTGTAAAGGACCGGGCAGATTCTGGTTTGTTGATAACGCCATCTTCGACGGCTTGAATTGAAACAAGTGTGTAGGGAATTATAAAGGACCAGGCAGATTCTGGACTACTCCGACAGCTGTCACTTTTTAATAATACTAGTTGAATGTTTATTTCATATCTCGGTAACAAAGTAACATTTTATACTTGAATTATGTATGTGTGTGTAACATTTATTGTTTAATTATGTTAAAATGTACAAATACGAGTAATTTGCCAACACCCGTTTATTGAAAGCAGAAATCACTTCATGCTACAAAATCACTTTTATTTGCTATATTACTTTGCCAACATATAACAAATGGTATGATACATTTCATGACTTGCGTAAACCAATTATGAAAAATGGTCTTTGTGGTTTTGTAAAAATAAAATGTTCCAACTAAAAACCACACGATAACGAATCACAATCTATAATTCTTATCGTAGGCCTTCTATTTGGGATTATTGGTTTTATCTTCTCACCTATATATGTGGATTGCAACCTTTGTCCATCTGTTCCAGTTTTAATCTATCCCTGTGCACTCTTTATTGACTGGCACCTTACCAAGTTTCACAATTTGGCTCCAAAATGATCTTGTCTCCCTATCGTTCTACACCGTTTGATATGTTCCGGAGTAAAATCTGACTGACCTTCAAGCATACACACATTGTTATTATCATGATTATTCTGAAGTGAAATTTACAATACTGCTGTGCATCTCTTTTAATGAATGATATATTTGAATATCTCCTGGCATATCAATTTAAATACACATACTTATGTAATTAACGATGTGTCTCATCTAATGGAACTAGCTATTATTTGCTAGCTGTAAAAGGTTGTTCATTCTGAGAAAGGCTTTTACCAGCTACGCAAAATTTCCCACCCCTCCTTCCTCTCCCCTAAAATATCACAATGATCACCGAAAACAAATGTATTTGTATTTGTTTACGTGGCGTCATTTCTATCGCGTTGCCATAGTACATTTGCACGATGCCTATCTATTACGCGGGAAACGCTTTTTAGGAAATAAACCAATTTACTAAAATCATAGGTACACTACCTATATTATTTCCTCTAATCCATTACAGTTGTCATACTCTCGCTCTCGCTCTCTTTCTCGCTCTCGTTCTCACTCTCGCTCTCGTTCTCACTCTCTCTCTCTCTCTCCCCCTCTCTCCGTCTCTCTTTTCCTCAAATTCTAGTAAATGAAAGATAACCGCTAGTGTCATTGTTCTACTGTTTCCAATAATTTGCTGGATCTAATTCTAAGGCACCGTAAAATTGTAAATGTGTCTCACTTTATAATGCTTCTTTAAATCACTAGCACCAAGTCCGGGCACCAAGTCCTGTTATGACCTTTTACCACACTCACACACACATACACACACACACACACGCACGCACACACACGCGCACACACACGCGCACACACACACACACACACACACGCACGCGCATACCCACACACCACTGACCTCTACCACCTACCATAGAGGTCAGTGCCACATACCCACACACGCATGCGCACACAAACAAAATATGCCTACTACACAGGGGCATTTGAATAGGCCTATGTATACATTAATATGTATCTGTATTTATTTGTATACGATTAACATCACAAGCAGTAACAAGACTGATTACAAATCTGTTTACATAACAAATATAATAGTATATCATTACACGTACTTAGAGATACTATGTTCCTTTTGCAGCCAACATCAAATTCTGTAGAACTTTGCAGGAATTATAAATATGTCATGTATATCCTATCTGTGAAATTTAAACGTTAGCAGTGTCTTAGTATTCAAATTATGCAGGGAAACCCGTTTACTTGCTAGACTTCACTGTCAGACACTATTGAGTGACTGACTGGCTTTTTTCTTCTTTGGTAATAAGATACATAAAATGAGCTGTAAAGGGTACATAAGCATTTGTCTACATCAATAACCTACTTCTTGTAATGCCAAAAATTAAACTGATTGAATCTTTGCGCAGCATAAAACGTGCGACCATTCGGTACACTGGTCTGAAAATCAGACTATTACTTACTGGCTCTATAGCTCTTAAGTCGATTTGACAACTAATACTCATTATTTTCCCACTTATAGACATTTTCAAGCCCCCCTTTTTTTTAAGGGAAGATCTAAATTAGTATTATCTTTCAAATGCCGTTGGAATTTAACCTTTTCATTTTTTTGGCCTGCAAATGGGACATAGTACCTTTAAAGAAGCCAAGAGGAAAAAGGAGAAAAGTATTGACATATAACTGTATCCCCATGTTCTTATCAATAATATTTTAACCTCAAATTTCCTTTAGTGTATTTTCCATGTTAGTGGTTTATCTATCTTTGCAAGGAACTATTGTATTCTTTGCCTTTGTATGTTTTTATGAAAATGGTGAATAAATTCAATTCAATTCAACAGAAATACTAACTTGTCAAGAGAAATTAGATGTTTGACATGAAAGCACAACAGAATATATATTTCAGAACTAAATTAAATGAAGAAGAAATAAGAATGCACAAACGCAGAACAGTATACAAGAATAGAAAGTCAAATGTGAATGAGCAACACAACACCAATTATCAGAAGATCTAATAATACAAAGGCTGAAAAGTTCGAAAATTTCTTATTTAACAAAGCTTCAATAATACAGGAGCGTCATACTAAAATAATAAATGTTTAATTAATCTCCAGTCTCTATTTTATTTTCTATTAAATGAATGCCTTACTTCATAACAAACGCTAATTCTTTGAATAACAACTAATGATCGCCGTAACCACACCCTTTCTTTCTACTATTATTTTTCCATGTTCTTATCAATAATATTTTAACCTCAAATTTCCTTTAGTGTATTTTCCATGTTAGTGGTTTATCTATCTTTGCAAGGAACTATTGTATTCTTTGCCTTTGTATGTTTTTATGAAAATGGTGAATAAATTCAATTCAATTCAACAGAAATACTAACTTGTCAAGAGAAATTAGATGTTTGACATGAAAGCACAACAGAATATATATTTCAGAACTAAATTAAATGAAGAAGAAATAAGAATGCACAAACGCAGAACAGTATACAAGAATAGAAAGTCAAATGTGAATGAGCAACACAACACCAATTATCAGAAGATCTAATAATACAAAGGCTGAAAAGTTCGAAAATTTCTTATTTAACAAAGCTTCAATAATACAGGAGCGTCATACTAAAATAATAAATGTTTAATTAATCTCCAGTCTCTATTTTATTTTCTATTAAATGAATGCCTTACTTCATAACAAACGCTAATTCTTTGAATAACAACTAATGATCGCCGTAACCACACCCTTTCTTTCTACTATTACCTATGTTTTTACAGGTGAGAACAAAAATACAAAATTAATGGAAAGTGTTTACTAGATTTAAGAGAAACATCAAAACAATGGATTCAAATTTGAATTGACTCAATCACGCCATCAGGTATGTGAGTACATAATAGGAACGATACAGAATATTATCAACAGAATATTATCAATAGCAGTGGCATGATCAACTTGGAAATTAAGATATAGCAACAACAGTTTTGTTTTTCAAGACAAACAGTAAAACGTGAAAATGAGAAATGTTATGTAACTATATATACAGGAATAGGCGTACAGGTAGGTTAAAAGCACCGCCCACATTGAGTCTGTGAACTATTTACAGACATACATATAGAAATTAATACATAAGTGGAGTAACATAGTGTGAAGTGTATAATGGCACTTAAAGTAATGGAATTCGTCCATCATGAGAATCAGGAGACCCAGTACACAGGGGCATTATCATATAAAAGGACATTACAGGTGGGAATGCAAAGAAATACTAACTTGTCAAGAGAAATAAGATGTTTGGCATGAAAGTACAACGGAGTATATATTTCAGGACTAAATGAAATGAAGAAGAAATATATACCATTAAGAATGCACTACCGCAGAACAATATACAAGAATAGAAAGTCAAATGTGGCTGACCACCGATACAACACAACACCAATTATCAGAAGATCTAACAAATACAAAGGTTGAAAAGATCAAAAGCTAACAACTACGAAATAGTCTTATTTAACAAAGTTCAACAAAACAGCTATATGAGCATCGTACTAAAATAATAATGTTTAATTCATCTCCAGTCTCTATTTCATTTCGTATTAAATGAATGCTTTACTTCATAAGAAACGCCAATTCTTTGAATAACAACTAATGATCGCCGTAACCACAACCTTTCTTCTACTATAACCAATTTTTGTACAGGTGAGAACAAAAAATACAACATAATGGAAAGTGTTTACTAGATTTAAGAGAAACATCAAAACAATGGATTTAAATCTAAATTAACTCAATCACGCCATCGGGTATGTGAGTACATAATAGAAACGATACAAATATTATCAACAGAATATTATCAATAGCAGTGGCATGATCAACTTGGAAATAAAGATATAGCAACAACAGTTTTGTTTTTCAAGACAAACAGTAAAACGTGAAAATGAGAAATGTTATGTAACTATATATACAGGAATAGGCGTACAGGTAGGTTAAAAGCACCGCCTACATTGAGTCTGTGAACTATTTACAGACATACATATAGAAATTAATACATAAGTGGAGTAACATAGTGTGAGGTGTATCATGGCACTTAAAGTAATGGAACTCGTCCATCATGAGAATCGAGAGACCCAGTACACAGGGGCATTATCATATAAAAGGACATTACAGGTGGGAATGCAAAGAAATACTAACTTGTCAAGAGAAATAAGATGTTTGGCATGAAAGTACAACGGAGTATATATTTCAGGACTAAATGAAATGAAGAAGAAATATATACCATTACGAATGCACTACCGCAGAACAATATACAAGAATAGAAAGTCAAATGTGGCTGACCGATACAACATAACACCAATTATCAGAAGATCTAACAAATACAAAGGTTAAAAAGATCAAAAGCTAACAACTACGAAATAGTCTTATTTAACAAAGTTCAACAAAACAGCTATATGAGCATCGTACTAAAATAATAATGTTTAATTCATCTCCAGTCTCTATTTCATTTCGTATTAAATGAATGCTTTACTTCATAAGAAACGCCAATTCTTTGAATAACAACTAATGATCGCCGTAACCACAACCTTTCTTCTACTATAACCAAATTTTTTACAGGTGAGAACAAAAAATACAACATAATGGAAAGTGTTTACTAGATTTAAGAGAAACATCAAAACAATGGATTTAAATCTAAATTAACTCAATCACGCCATCGGGTATGTGAGTACATAATAGAAACGATACAAATATTATCAACAGAATATTATCAATAGCAGTGGCATGATCAACTTGGAAATAAAGATATAGCAAAAACATTTTTTGTTTGTTTTAAAGACAAACAGTAAAACGTGAAAATAAGAACATGTCATGTAACTTTATATACAGGAATATACGTACAGGTAGGTTTAAGGCACCGCCTGCATTGAGTTTGTGAACTATTTACAGACATACATATAGACATTAATACATAAGTGTGGTAACATAGTGTGAGGTGTATCATGGCACTTAAAGTAATGGAACTCGTCCATCATGAGAATCGAGAGACCCAGGACAAAGGGGCATTATCATATAAAATGACATTACAGGTGGGAATGCAAAGAAATACTAACTTGTCAAGAGAAATAAGATGTTTTACATGAAAGTACAACAAAGTATATATTTCAGGACTAAATGAAATGAAGAAGAAATATATACCATTAAGGATGCACAACCGCCGAACAATATACAAGAATAGAAAGTCAAATGTGGCTGACCAACACAACACAACACAAATTATCAGAAGATCTTAAAATACAAAGGCTGAAAAGATCAAAAGAATACAACTACGAAATAGTCTTATTTAACAAAGTTCAACAATACAGATATATGATTATCGTACTAAAATATTAATGTTGAATTCATCTCCAGTCTCTATTTCATTTCGTATTAAATGAATGCTTTACTTCATAAGAAACGCCAATTCTTTGAATCAATTTTTTGAATAACAACTAATGATCGCCGTAACCACAACCTTTGAATAACAACTAATGATCGCCGTAACCACAACCTTTCTTCTACTATAACCAATGTTTTTACAGGTGAGAACAAAAAATACAACATAATGGAAAGTGTTTACTGGATTTAAGAGAAACATCAAAACAATGGATTTAAATTTAAATCAACTCAATCACGCCATCGGGTATGTGAGTACATAATAGAAACGATACAAATATTATCAACACATGTACACAATAGCAACTTGGAAATAAAGATATAGCAAAAACGTTTATTTTTTAATTTTTTAAAGACAAACAGTAACACGTGAAAATAAAAACATGTCATGTAACTATATATGAATAGGCGTACTGGTAGGTTAAAGGCACCGCCTGCATTGAGTTTGTGAACTATTTACAGCCATACATATATATATTAATACAATAAGTGGAGTAACATAGTGTGAGGTGTATCATGGCAAGAATATTTTTTTCCAAAAAAATGAGCAATAACCTAGCAGAATTTTGTCAATTTTAACAATGCCTCTGAGCTAATATACAATTAATCCATTTTGAATACATTTGGGTATCTCCCAAAATACTTTTTAATTGCATTTTTACGAAAATCCTCAAAGAGCGGACACTGACACAAACTTAAGTAATGGAACTCGCCCATCATGAGAATCAGAAGACCCAGGACACAGGGGATTATCAACCCTATTAACCAGTCTGGAGGCACAAAACCAGCTTGAAGAGTGAAATCAAATAGACGAATAATCAACCTAACCAAAATAGCTGAGCTAGATTTCTGAGCTAATATATATATATTCTTTTTTAAATCTAGTTTATATAAAATCAAATCTAAAGCAGGTTTTTGTAATTCTCCTACCTCTTAATTTGCTTCATAACTAAATCTTTTTGAATTCCCCTATCAGCTCATTATTAATGAATCAACATAATTAACGCTTTTTGTATGGTCAGTACCCAAACCTTGAAAGAGTGTACCAAAGGCATCTAATAATTTGTTTTGAAGAGGACGCTTTTCCCTAATTGTTCAAGTGCTTAGCAGAAATATTAAAATGCAACTCCCAAACTGTAGCATACGGACAAACTCTTTGCGTTTATACCGTTTAGAGAAAAATATAGCAAAATAAATATTATGTGACGTTATTTAATATTTGCATATTTAACCTTTTTGTATTGTACATACAAATACCATCTCACCATTTTACAAACATTATAATTTCTAATAATCGATTAAAGATGTCAGGTGAAATGTTATTTTTTATGGGCATGTTCACAGTCAATGATCTAATAGGAGTACATGTAGGTCTTCTTTAATTATGCTGCAATATACCTTGGAATGCGCGAATGGCGGTATGCTTAAATGACAGATAAATCGTTTCCCTCTCAAAATATCTTAACAAAATTCATAACTTAAACACATATCACCATTCTCCACAAACCTGTATAAATTACATGTAATCAATAAGAAAATAAATAATATTATACCTTTAACCGATACAGACAATGGTGTTACTGGCAGTTAAACTATGAACTTAGCTTTATACACATACATCTCCAACTCTTAATGAAACTTGATTTTCTTATTTTCACCTAATTTTTTCTGTGAAATAATATGCTGGCATATTTCGTGTATAAAAACAACAATACAAATATAATGTCAGTGTATTTGTACAGTATATACATATAAGTTATATATATCATAATTTATATAAATATAGATTATTGTGCTAAAGACAGAAATATATCTACATGATATGATATGGTATATTATATTATACAACATGCCTGTTTAAGATTTTTTTTCCCCGAATAATATGAGTAGATATTAATAGATTTTACAACTTCATAACACAGATGTCAATATACACACTTTAACAGAAAAAATTATACGGTACGTAGGATAGGCAAATGTACAATGGTGAAGCCCCATATTTGTCAGCTTATACTTGGGAAATCATACGCCCATGACCATGTTACAAATAAGTTTGTGATATTATAAACAAATTGAAAAAAAAATCACCTTAAAGACTATCATGAGTTTGAGGTATCACAACACTAAACAAATAACCAGTAGTACAACTGATAGTTACATCATAAAACCTAGGATTAGTCCAGGTATTGGTTTCTAACAACACAAATATAGGGTTTTAATCTATTTGAAGTATAAAACATGTATATAACTTGTACGAAACCCATCTGAATGTTTATCATGAGTTTGTTTAAAGTTGATTACTTAGCTCATGTCATTTCAGTCTTTTCACATTCAGGCAAGTGAACAGCAAAATATACGGTTCATGACATTACGTTTTTCCTAATATTTCACCTTAATAAATGAAATATGAATCTTGCAGGAAATTAATCAAGATGTTATATCCAGAGCAAATATACAGTTTCCCCTCACAAACTAACTTCAAAAAAGAAGGTATATTCCCGGTTTGTTGACATATTTGTTAACAGTTTACGTAGTGAGAACAGACCTTCTCAACTTTTGTGACTCTTTGTGACCTTTCTTCTTTTCCACATTTTCTCTCTATAACCTAAAATATACACACACATTTCCTGTATGAATACAATACGAAGTGAGGAGGGAAGGCTTGTTATTCATTTACGCGGGAATACATATCTGAATTATGAAGCGTATGTGTGTTGTGGATATCTGGCGTCATGATTATTTCTACAGCTTTTGAACTGAGAAGAATATATGATAATCGTTCATGTTTTCACGAAGATTCAGTTTTAGTCACGAGACTTCAATCCTTTGATACCGCTGAAATTGTGCTGGAGGAATATTTACATAATTATGCTAATAATAATAGAGTATAATACCGTTAAAACACCCTGTAAGGTAAATGACTTCGAATGACAACAACAAAATATTAAAGATAACACCGGTTACAACGTCGTATACAATATAAGTGGATCGTAATAGGTTTCGCGTTACTTTGTATTTATACCGTATGAGTCAAAAAAAAAAATTACACCCAGAAAATTGCTAATTATTTTTAAAATCATCTGTGAACAGTAAATTATTATACATCTTATGAAAGAGCGTCTTATCCAAAATCATTTAGTATCATTTTTGTCTGGTAGTTGTTCACGATTTTTAAAATAATTATAATTTTTCTAGGTGTAAACTTTTTTGACCCACACTGTATATGAAAACATACAACACGAATCATTATCATCATAATAATCATTCATTAAAGTCAGCATTTGCTATCTATCGAGGGGTTAATGACTTTCTTACAATGATGATACTGCCTCTGTCCCCTTCTTCTTGTCTCGCATGGGACAAGAAGAATACAAAATTTACATCAACGCCAACAAAATCCTTAGTCAAGAAACGAATACAGAGGATTACTCCTGCATATCGGGGGCAAAATATTCACAATACTCCCTTCAGCTACGCTAATATTTCACCAATAATCTGTTCTAAACCAGCGTCAGACAAAGCTTTGCATAGCATGTCTACCTGTATTGTTGGTCGTGTAGCCCTTCTCCATTCAAAAAGCATCTCTTTGAATCCTGGCTTGGAAACACTGGTAGCCGATGAGCCGTCTTTGTGTATATATTTCTCAACTTCTGAGAGCGAGAAGCCAAACTTGTATCCTAGAGATATGACGTCCTTTGGGGAGCTGAGGCTAGCAACCAATTTATCCAGTGTAATATCTGATGCAAAGGGAACCTCATCTTGTCTACAAAAGGAGAAATATCTGTCTCAGTGAATGTATCATTACAATATCTTTCTCTCAATCCTTTTAGGCGAAGTATTGGAGCAAAGGATAAGTTGGACCAGATTTGTCGAATCACGTAATTATGCTGCATTATGTAGAGCGCTTAAAGACTTCTGACAAAGTGAGTGTGAGGCGCTATATAAGCACTATAATTATTTTATTTTGTTATCCTAACTGTGATCTTGAAGAAAGGTCGCGAGTCATCAATTATGAACAATTAAGACTGCGGGATTGTTTAATTCATGCACGACATGTTGAAATATAATGTGTGTACATAAATGCTAATGACAGATTGCAAAAAAAAGCACTTCGGTATTAGCACATAGTACAAATGATCAAAGATTTCAACTGATCACTCATATTAACATGGAGAGGTCCAACTTTCGCGTATTTTAGAACAATCACTCCAATAGTGATGGAAATATTTCATGAATACATACTTAATACTACTTTTCTAGCTTTTTATCAGGAATATTTCACTTATTATCATGGAATGCACCGTAGGTGTATGAATGTATACTAATTACGTGACTTGATATGAGCATGTGTCAAGTGTATTTTTGTTCTTATTGGGTTTTATAATTTTGTACAAATTGCGTTTATCTATTCATGACAGGATGTATCTACAAAATTATAAAAAGCCTTTCTTAAATGTTAATTGTTATCATCTATTTGACTTAAAGAAAAGGGGAAATAAATTTTTATGACTAGTGTACTCACACAATGTCTGCTTCGATCTCATAGTCTGGTTCAGCAGCTGCATTCATATATTATTTAAAGAATAAAAAGAAACAAAGAAAGGATACAAATTAAAATACTTTCCGTCTTCGTGTCTCTTCGAGTCTTTTAAAAAAGTAACTAACAATGCACAACATCGGGGAAAAGAACCATGAAACAATGCTGCAAACAGTGCTGCTTGGCACGTGCCACCTATCGAGAAAGAAAATGGGGGGGGGGGGGGGGGGGGGGGGTCACGTGAAAAGGAAATAAAACGACCCGATACTGCAACCCCTCCCCCTCTTATTGATTCACATCTGACGAAAATAACATAAATAATATGCTATTTAAATCAGCGATAATGGAAAGCAGATATTTATCCTGAATTTTCCACTGAACACATAGAACAAATGATGACAATACCTTCTATTGAGGTGATTATTTCATGTTGAACAAGTATTGATGCATCCTGTTCTATGCGGAGACAGACTGTCTTCTGCTCTTCTTCTGAAGAGAACTGTAGCTGGAAGCTTAGCCTGTTGCAGTTTTCCTCCACAAGGCTACAAATCGGAACCTTTAAAACCATATAAAGAAGAACAAGGACAATGACAAAAATAAATAAGTACGACGGTGATCTGAATATTTGTCAGTTTTGGGAAACTCTATTTCATCCTTTACTGGAATATTGATTCAGCACGGACTAGTCATGTCAATCTCAGATAACGATGTTTTATTTGGCTCGAAATTACTCTAGCCTAACTTCGTGTCGCCTCCCAAGTGACGAAAATCACTGAACGAAGTATTTGCATATAGTACCCAACCTTAATAAAAAATCAAAACTCTATGGTGAACAAATCGTTCACCTCAGCATTTTACGATTGTTAAGCGCTTTGAAACTTTGTATTAAGCGCTATATATAAAATGTAATATATTATTATTATTTTTATTATTATTAAATGTACCATTTCCGTTGTTACTTATATTTACATAGACAATATTGTGGGAGAGCTTAAAAGCATAATCTTCACAGTAATCTTTGGGCGGCGCGAATCTTTCACAGAGTCACATAGTCACAAACGCACAGCATTCTGCACTCATTCACTCCACAGGCCCGTACAAACTAGGGGTTCGCGGGGTTCAACAACAAAAACAGATTTTTCTTTCTTTTCTCAAAAGGGGGGAAGGGGTATTGATTAAAAAGAAGTGGTGCTCCATACCTTCCCTGCCTGATGAGCAAAAAAATAATAATTAGTGCTCCCCCCTCCCCTCCCCTCCCCTCCCCTCCCCCGCTTATTCGCCGGCTGATTAGCCGCCGCTAAATATTTTTAGTGCTCATTACCCCCCTCGCAATGTCTCACTATCACCTCTGGCTCAAAGTTGGCCACCCCTAAGAAACCTCCCTTAAAAAAAGCTTGTATGGGCTTGCATCAACCCTTTGACTGCTAAATTCTACCATTCCTGTAGTTTAAGGAGCCATTCTATTCCAGCAGGAATACTTTTTAAACGCACCATTTGTCGAGCAATGCTTGATTCCCCGTCACAGTAGAATCCAAGGTCAGTTTCATCTGATTGTACACTGAATTCGACCATGTCCATCACCTGACAGTACGGCACCTCTGATCTCCGTTCTTCTTGCTGGATTTCCTATGTGTAAATTTACGGTATCCAAAATATTGGCATATCAGGGCAATCGTAGAGAAACGCACTTATCATGTTCCGATCGGTTGCCATCATTCAACATGTAAAGGTACTATTCGAAAGGTAAGTGTATTCAATATAGGTACATTAATTAATTAATTGATTCAAAGTGTATCAATTTCAGAATTAATAACCCCAAAGTGAAGTAATTTTATGTGCATAGATTTCCTTTAACGAGGGAAAAACGCTGTTTGACACTTTTTGTTTTGATAAGCCTATCTGATAACTTAACTGCGATATGGCTCATTAAATATCTAGATTGCATGGTAGGAAAGATCTTACCTTGAGGTATTTCCTACAGGGCAGGAAAATGTGAATATGGAGGACTGGATTGCGTAGAGACGGCATGAAGAGCGGCTGGAAAGCTACACATTGCAACTTGATTGCTTGGAGATTGGTTGACGATATCGCCAGCATTTGAAAGTGACGGCAAGGAAACTCAACTGTGTCATCTGTTATTCGAGCGCCCCTCATTGCTGACAAGACTGTGCGTTCGAAGGATCCTAATCAGGAATGATGAATAAATAGTGTACAATTACAAGATAGGTTTAGATTTAAAAGGTCATTACTTTTCTTGAGTTGAAAAGCTGAGCGTTTGTATTTTTATTATCAGTACGATGGGAATGTTTTGCTTTTTAACGGACATACGAACGTAATGTTTTAAATTGAGAAAATAAATGTGTGTTTGGAGAACTGCAGGTATTTCAAAACATGGGTTCCATCCTTCGAAAAAAAACGAATTGACAAACTTATGTGTTATTTCTTGGAAAAGGTGGGCTCGTGAATAATGCTTTTTATATGATTTTAAAATAGACCTATTTTAAACTGTAAGGTGTGTACGTCGATGCATTTTTGGACATGAGTAATGGATATGACATTTTCTAAATACTCATTATTATCATTATTAATTTAGTTTTTGTTATATGTATTATCATTTTTGTTGTTGTCATTATCATTTTCCCTTATCATCATTTTGTATTATCATACACTTTTTTTGCTGAATATAAAGACAGAAAGCGTGTCTAAAAAAAAAAAAGGAAACAAAACATTCAAGCCTTTGCTAGTGCCTTCAGAGCAGTGCAAGGCTGAACTTTTTCATAAATTAAAGAAAGATGCAATATGTTTACCCGATTCTTTTGTGCAGTACAGAATAAGAACGGGTACATGGTCGCTCTGACGAAGATTGAGATTGTGCGGCATAATAAGGCTGGCAGGATTGAGTAATCCGTCTTCTTTCAAAGAACATTCTACGATGGATGAAATTCGAATCTCTTCCTCTTGAATAGGCAAGGTAGTGCTATTACGGCTGGAAACACGAAGCGTCGCCAAGGACCTCTTGTCTTGCTCCAAACAGCCCGGTGGGATTGATAGCCTTATACCCAGCTCCTGTATTTCCAGAACTCCACCCAGATCATCTTTGACACCATAGGAGAAGAAGCTTGTATATCCCTCCTCTTTATCTATGGCTAGAAATTGGAATGATATAATCCAAAAGTCAGTGTGCTTTGTATTGGGCTGGGTTGCATAAGATATCATATTATCCATCATCATCATCATCATTATTTTTATTAACGTAACCATTTTCCATCTTTCGAGGGGTTACTGACTTTCACATCGAAATGACATTACCTCCTCCACTTTTCCGAAAAACTTCTGAACCTCCGCATTTCCGGCCATAGGCATTCTTTAGGAAATGAAGCTCTGTTGGTGAAAATTCGAATTATAAGAAGTATTTATAAAGTATTCCGAGCAGATTTACTAAACGTTCACTACACATGTATATATTATATATATACATGTAGGCTATATCGTAACTCTTCACATAATGTGAGTAAACGCTTCTAGCCAAATAACCTAGCCAAATAAGGAAATACAAAGATAGCACACATTTAAATTTATTAATAAAATGAATATTGGGTAAAAGAAAATAACCTAAATTGAAACGTTGGCATATTTAGGCTTATCAACTGGATCACAAGTGAATAAATATGATAACAAATATTACCATTCGCTATTTCCAAGGCAGCGTCGGTGAAGTGTAACGCTTGAGCTGCTTCAAGAAGTCTTCCCCGAGTCCCTCCTAACCGTACCCAATGCTGTAGCATGCTGAAAACTTTACGTTGATTGAAGATCTCGGACTTTGTTGTGTCTAGCGCACGAACATACCCTGAGGAATCTGCATCGTCCAGTCTTAGAGCTTTTCGGAGTGTCCCTACGTCTTTCGCTGCTCGAGCGAAGCTCCATAGCTCTTTTGTAGTTGGCTTCCCTCCAAATGTGTCCATGTCCTCATCAGAATTTCCTGTTGTTTGCTTATCTTTAGCTTTATTTTAAGAACAATAAATTTACATTTTTAGGCAAATGTATTCATAACATTTCAATTAAACCTTTCAAAATTAGGATAATAGTTATTCATGCACCCTTCAGCCTTATCCAATCGTAGTGATATGATTGTACACTTTAATCCACGCTATCATATAAATATAATGCCAATGATCACTGGCGGTGTAATTTTTCGTTATTTGTGTAGATGTGCATAGAGAGTACCTTTAAAACATCGAAATAGTTCGGAAACCGATCGATGGCTTCTGGCCATCATGAAATTATCCTTCGAAGATTATCCAATTATTTTCAATACTTTCATTTTTCAATTATTTCAAATCAAAACATTTAGTTGGAAAGTAATAACGAAATAAAGTTTGAGCAAAAATGAATGCAAAAACAAAGGAAACATAAAATAATTTAGTATAATTATCTATACCTTCTGTTTTCGTTGCGGATTGCAATGACCCCCATACAAGCTTTAATATCGGGAGCGCTTCATGTCCGTGGGATTGAAAGGCTTTCCACTTGGAGAACATCTGGATCGTAGCATCTTTCATCCTGGATAATGTCCGATATTCTATGTGCTCCAGCTCGGTCTGTTCGAATCCCAACTTCTGACCGATCTCATAGAACCTATCTGGTTTCATCTGCCCGGCGAGTGCCACTAACGTCTCGTCAGGAATTTCACTGAGTAATAAAGGGACAGCTGAGTTCTCGTTAAGACCGCAAATGCCTTTAAAGTGCACGTTATAGCTCTTAATCTTATTTATGACATTTCTAGTGCCCTTTTAAAACCTAAAATTGCTATGAAGGTAATTTTAGACCTCTAATAATGTGTAATTTACTGATATTACATCCGAACATATCAATTTAGCTCCACTTTCAACAAATAAATCCGATAACCGTTTATTTCGAATAATAACAATAATAACGAAATAATTATAACCAACAAAAAGCCAACATTGGCATTGGCTGGAATAAAACGTATAAGGCGCTATTTCGTTTTTTTTTCAACTGCTGGTTAAATTATCTAATATTTGTGTGGCCCCACAAATATTAGAAATGGTTATATTTATGGATATTTTAGCCGTCTTTGAACCGATTTTGATTATCAAAGATGATTTTGTTATTTAAGTTGTACGTTCTTTCAAATTTGATACCAGTTTTTCATTATCTCACAAAACATTATTTTGTGCAGCGCCCTCTTTACCAAAACTCAACTATCCCTTTACGAATTAATTCTGATTGCTTTACCCCTGAGTGAACTCTCTTTAATAACATCCTTAGGCCTAAAGCTTTTATTGCTTTCTTCACGTTACATGGCATACAGGTAGCATATCAATGTGTGTGTGTGTGTATGTTTGTGGGTGTGTGTATGTGTGTATGTGTGTTAATATAAATATATATATATATATATGCATATAGATGTAAATGCATTTAAAAACTCTGTGTATACATACCAATCACAACAATCACCTACTTTATTCATATCATAACTTCTTCGTATAAACATTCTACACTGACCAACACTTGTGTGATACTAAATTCATATGACCAAACAGTAAGAAAAATACATGTAGTATAGAATCTGAACAGGCAAGCCATTAAAGTTACACCTTTAGTTTAAAAGTGGGACTTACTGTGCTGCGTCGAGTTCTATATCTGATGAAATAATAAGAGGCAAAAGGGAAAGAAAATAGTGTTAACTATGTAACCAACAATTCCTCTGTAATATGTGCTTAACTCATGACAGGAATTTAAAAATACATTGATGGAAAAATTGATATAAAAATAGACAACTATGTCATACTTTGAGTGTATGTATTATGTTTTTACTATCATCATCATTGCTTTTTCGTTTAAAAAAGTGCTACGAATCTCCATTTTAACATGATTATCAGGATGATCTCGGAAAATATTCCTAAGATATCTTGGGCTAGTTTGAAATATAGCCCGCCATTTGTGGTCCGTTTCACTAGTCTCACTAGATTTCTCGATCCCGGCATGAGCATTAATTTGTTAGCTTAAATGGTCCATCTTGCACTACGCATGTACGAACACTGAGCACATTTCTCGAGCTAATTTCTCAAGCTCGACTTTTCGAGATAATGAAAACGCGTTTGCAACCTGGGACTAATTTCCCGGATGAACTCGGACTGATGAGGACAGACCTATTGAAACAAAAGTATGTATGTATTTTAGCGCAAACTGAAGTTACTTTATTCGAGTCGATATCGTCTATATTTATAGTTGTGATCAATATTTAAGAAAACTATTTGCTATATAGGTCAGCATTATTCTACTCCCGTTTCTCACATCTATTCATCTATCTGTCTTGTTTAGTTTTTGTCTGTGTTTCAGTCCTGTTGCTCGTAGTATATTCCTGTTCCTGTTATTTATAGCCATTATTTATTAGTCAGTAGATTTTATTATACTTATCTATCTTTATATTTTCTCAGTTTTTTAGTTAGTTTATTTGTAAGCATTTAAATGTATGCATTATTCTTATCTGTCGAGTTAATCGTCGCTGTTTTCACGAAGTGACGGTAGTGAAAAAAAATTGCATTCACTTTGCGTTACGATTTTCCTCGCTACCGTCACTTCGTGAAAACAAGGACGGACTTTGTTCATTTACGACATACTCATAAGCTACTCACGAGGAACCTTAAATCCACAAGCCTTGCTTTCAACCAAGGTCATTGTAACGCTATATTCTGTTTACTTGTTATATTCATGTCATATTTGTAATGTGTGTTATGAAAGAAAGATACATAAAACTTGAAATTGAAGGTCTGCTTGAATATTATCAAACTGAATATTGCTTAACGTCCAAGAATTATTGTTGGCCATTCATTATTCGACGCCAAATATTTAAACGTATAGATCTCTATTAATATGATATTATGAACAGCAAAAAGTATACCCCATTCGTATCTCAAGAAGTACAATGTAGATCTATGAGCCTAGATATTATTACTTTGTATTATTAATCGTTTTTTGAGCTGTAAGATAAGAAAGAATGTACCTTTTCAGAGACTTCGTCTTTCTAATGAAGTACAAACAAAAGTGAAACCAGGATCTCTACCGTTTAATTGTGTAGAGAGATACAAGCTAGCGTAACATTTGTCCAGTAGACCCAAGCAAATTGCTAATAGTCATCTGATATAATCAAAGAAGAATGTAAAGATTGAATACCTCGTTTACAATCATCTTGTCTTCTCCTTTACAAGACACGGTGATGTCACCAGATTGGAGGAGGACATCAAACGGCACCGAACGATGGGTTTTGCGATATGCCTTCTGTCTCTCTTTCTCATGTATTTCCTTTTGCAGCGATTGAGCGTGAAATGAACGAAGATAAGAAGGAAAATAAAAGCCAGTCATGCAGACAGAGAAGGATCCGTGCGAAACCGTATCAGGACAATTACCCCCTGGGCAATCCCCCCCGGAAAATTACCCCCCCCCGGAAAACTACCCCCGTAGGACGATAACCCCCCGGAGAATTACCCCCGAGGACAATTACCCCCCAAGGACAATTACCCCCCCGGAAAATTACCCCCCGGAGAAAAAAAACCCCGAGGACAACTACCCCCCCGGGGATAATTACCCCCCGAGGACAACTACCCCCGAGGACAATAACCCCCAAGGACAATTACCCCCCAAGGACAACTACCCCCCGAGGACAATTACCCCAATGGACGCTATACTGGGCATGCTGGCTCAGTGGTTAGAGCGCCCGCCTCATGAACGGGAGGTCGTGGGCTCGAACCCCGGCAGAGTCATATCAAAGACTTATAACAATGTGACCTTCTGCCTTCTATAGCCAGGCGCTCAGCATATTAGATTGGAGAAGGGTAGTAATAACATATTATGTTATGCAGGGCCCACTGGAAGAGCAGTTTCGTAACTGAAGTGGCTACCCTGGGTAAATAAAACGTTATTATTATTATTATTATTATTACCCTCGAGGACAACTATCCCCCGAGGACAATTACCCCCGAGGACAACTACCCCTCCCCCATCGAGGACAACTCCCCCCCCCCCCACCGAGGACAATAACCCCCGGAGGACAACTACCCCCAATGACAATCACCCCCGAGGAATTTATAACACTGTGACGTATAACGCAAGCTTCTCTCCAATTGCTATTTACAGAAAATTGCATGAACCTTCATTTTCTTTGTTATTTATGAAGTTCATTTCAGTCTTTTCAAATTATTCAATTCGATATGGGGGGTTGGGGTGGGGATGGGTGGAGGTTGCCCAATTCCCCTGTAGTTTTGCTACCGAGTAAAGAACAGAAATTACATTTCTTAGAAATTGAACAATACATGGTGCGCAGATGAGTACGCGTTACAGCCTCTCTCACCACCAATGGCACAACAAAGAAATTACGATGTAAGATTTCCTTTATGCATCCTCTGTAACTTTTTTAATCAACTGATCGTGTATTTGTCTTTGCATGTATAATGGGTCCTCATCCATGCCATGATCCATAATTAAGGTTTTCTTCACGTTATCTATTTATTTCTGTTGTCATGCTGAAGTATAATATGTTTTCGTGTACGTTAAATTATTTTGAAATAGAAATTGCCTTCAAGTTATATGTACGGTGCCATGTCAAAAGAAAATAAATATGCGCTCTCTGGTAATTCATCCCATTTGATTTTGTAACTCCAGCACAGCGTTTTTCAACCGGGGTGCCGCAAGAGAATGATTTTGGAAAACGTTGATTTTGTAAAAAAATCAAATACCAGAAACGGTTAAAATATGTAATTACATGAGAAAATAAAATGTTGAAGAAACTAATGTGTCTTCCTTCCTCGCTCGCTGACAATATTTTGACAGGAAGGAAAATAAGGGCAAAAAGAGGCCCGAATATCCTCATATTCGTGTATCAAGGTCATGACCGAATATATCACTTTTTATTTATGTATATTCGGCGGCAAGGTGCCTGCATACAGTACTTTAAATAGTTTCTAGTGTGTGGATTACAAACTAATTTTTTACCAGTTTGAAAATGTGTTCTCCTTTTTATTCTTAAATGTGCCCATACGTGTGTGCATAGCACTTGACGAGAGCCAGAGTCATGCAAAATTAATAGTCTGTAAAGACTTTGGGATTTGGGAGAAATTTTTCATTTATTAAGAGGGTACCGTGACTAACAAAAAGTTAAAATAACGCTGCTCCAGAGAAATGTATTTCTATGCATTTTGAAAAGCGCTGGACAATTACCTACATCCTTCAAACTTTACATCCTTCGTGGAAATTAGCAACCGCACTGGCGTTGCATAAATTATAATAAAAGGGAAATGTGTAGTAATGAGGAAGACAACGTGCTATAGTATTTGAAAGAATATGGGTTCATGCAGGGGATCTTATGGGCTCGTAACCATCTCTCAATGTGTCAGATCATCTTTTGCTATTGAATCCTGATTGTCCAAGGAGGCAGTTGTCCTCGGGGGGTAATTGTCATCGGGGGAATTGTCCTCGGGGGGTAAATATCATCGGGGGTAGTTGTCCTCGGGGGGTAATTGTCCTCGGAGGTAATTGTCATCGGGGGTAGCTGTCATCTGGGGGTAATTGTCGTTGGGGGGTAATTGTCCTAGGGGGTAATTGTCCTCGGGGGGTAATTGTCCTGGGGGTAATTGTCCTCGGGGGGTAATTCTCCGGGGGATAATTTGCCGGGGGGTAATTGTCCTTAGGGGGTAGCTGTCATCTGGGGGTAATTGTCGTCGGGGGGTAATTGTCCTAGGGGGTAATTGTCCTCGGGGGGTAGTTGTCCTCGGGGGGTAATTGTCCTCGGGGGGTAATTCTCCGGGGGATAATTTGCCGGGGGGTAATTGTCCTTAGGGGGTAGTTGTCCTCGGGGGGTGATTCTCCGGGGGGTAATATTCCAAGGGGTAATTGTCCTTTGGGGGTAGTTTTCCAGGGGGTAATTTTCCGGGGGGTGATTGCCCAGGGGGTAATTGTTCTAGAACCTTTACTTTGTTTATCATTACGTTTCCGTCGTTGAAAGTTTGTCCCTTTTGATACGGTAGGTCTTTTTAGTACAAAGTAGATGGGAATCAAGAAAATATCACATTCTTCATATTCCCAGGTGCAAACAGCATAACAACATTCGAATTATACGTTCAAATCAACGTGAACAGGGACACGATGCAATTTTTTCTTGACATGTTTACCCTTCCAAAAACCACTTCAGCATTAAATTGTGTAAAGAGCCGACTATTTTTATCTGCAGCTTCCAAAGGTAAGTGTACTTTATAGGTATTACAAAGATTTGGTATGGGGTCATGAATTTCGTTCAAATGAACATATTGGAAGCATATGCGATCCTACAATATTCAGTGATCGTTGTCGCGGTTGAAATCGAGTCTAAAGTGATGGCACTGTAAATAATAAAGTATTTATGTTGTATAGCTCCCTCTCAAGGTAGTCATATCAATTTAGCTTTAAAAAAATGTTTTTTTTGGACTAAAATCGATCGATTTGCTATTCCCGTTTGGAAATAATATATAACAACTGCATATTCTGAGATTTTCATGGTCCTGCTACCATTGCCATTACCATTGGCCGTATAAGCTATTTGAAATTAGTATATTACATTTTTCTCCAAAGCAGAATTAGTGTTTTAGGGGCTAATTTTTCTTGTGCCTATAATACATCCTCAGGGGCATCCAAATATGTCAACATTTTAAAGAATCGCTATCCGGTCATTTTCAAAATTTCCCAAAACTTTGTAAGCATTTAAATCGTTTTCTGTTTGAGCAAAAAAACGAGGTAAAATTGATACAGACCACTTCAATCCTTGGATTGTCTGCATGAACATAAAGTCGAATATCAATTTCCTGGCCTCGTCCAATGGATTCTGGTACGTATGGAGTGCAGACTACTTGTTGCCGTTCTAACTGTTGTTTGAGCGGAATGAGGACCCACCATTCAGCACATTGGTTTATGTAGAGATCGAGAAAGCCCCTGTGCACCCTGCAGTACGGTAGATCCTTTGTCGAAGACCAGGACCTTCTGGATACTTGTAGCGGACCTGTAAGATATTGTTTCATTTTAGCAGGAAACACAATGATTGATCATTCTTACTTCAATCGGCAAGTTAAGAAGCACGATAGAATCCTAGTTTTGTTAAGCTTAACCCCATTCTACTCTTTTATAACTGCAAAGTGTATACGTTATACAAAAAAAAGATATTTAAATAATCTTCATATTTAGCTTCCCTATGGATACTTCAGAATGTTGATTATCCACAAGACAGATTACTAGAATATTAGATGATAGCAGGAAACAAAATGGTTGATCATATACTTATGTCTACTCATAATGACTTAACTGACAGTTGAGAAAAACAACGAGGTTTCATCATTGTTTTTACGACTGTTATGCATATGCCATTTAAAGGTAAAGACCAGTTCTGGTCATGCGATTGCATTGTGAAAGAAACGTTGTGGAATCGATCAGAAAAGATTGATCATCTAGCTTATATGTATAAGTATTGGTCTGTACTGCAAGGTTCTGGAATCATCAAAATGATAAGAAATTTGGCCCAGTCTTGGCAAAGTTACAAGCACTGTACACAGAACCCGGCCCCCCCACTCAGTGTTATTTAGGGTACGCATATGCTCGTTCTCTCTTTTTAAAAGCACCCCCTATCTGAGGACTGCCAACATTTCCGAACCCCCCTTTCGCGGGCTTTTCGCGGGCCTTTCGCGAGCTTTTCCTGCCTTGGAGACCCCCCTAAATCAGGAAAAATGCTCAATGTACCCCCCTAAATTTGGAATAATTTTTCAGGAGTCCAAAGAGATGAGAGAAAAAAAAGAAAAAACACCCCCTTTTTAAAGAAACCTCCGGGTAAAAAGTCAAATACACCCCTTTTTTTACAATTCTCGGGCCGGACATTGTCGCACGAAAAGTACCCCTTTACCGGACATTTTGGCAACACGCATGCGGTCATTCCGACCCCTGAGTGGGGGGGCCGGGACACAGAAAGATGTATATGGGACTACGCGACACGTGCGCGATATCTATCCGGTCCCGATAGATATAATAATTTACCAAATATATCAATTAGTAGGCGGTTTCCGGCAAAATTCGCATCATCACGTATAAGTCAAAACATATTCTTCCGCATGATTGGTAATAAGAGCTTCCATTTCATATTTTTTGAGAGGGGGGCGTTTGCCAAACTGGATACCTTTAACTGAACATTTTATTACTCAGGAGTTTCTTGGTTATTAGAAAGACATTCGGGAATATCATTATTGATCTACCTGTGTGCCGAATAATCGACGCAATGTCTGGTGTTACTTGTTCGGGGTCGTTACAGTTGATAGAGTGTGGTATGGTGATCTTGACTGGCTGCTTAAAGGTGAGATCAGGATGGTCAAATCGTATACCGCAGCTTGCCACCGATTCATCACCCCCTATGCTCATGCTCGGACGATCTAGTAGAACTGCTACCGTTATATTGTACAACTCAGGTTCCTGAAAGGTGTCTGCAGGAAAAGAGATTGATATCCCTTGGTCTTCTAACTCCACCTGTTTAGGACCTCTGCCGACCTCAATGATGACTTGGCGTGAAGAAGTTTTTACCTCTGCATATAAGGAACAATAAGGAAATAGACCAAAAAATATTTAGCATCGTAATAACAACACACAGGTAGCTCATCCAGTAAACCTCTAAATATTTAAAATCATTTGTGACTTCGATGTCTTTTTCATCCATCATCATTTTTTATACAAGCGCGATTCTTACCAAAACATGAACAATACCAAAGGCCAGTCCTCTACAGTGCGTCCCAAAAAAAACGAAACCGAGAATTATCGATGTTTTATCATAACTTAATCACATTTATAATTAATAAATGACACATATTTAGAAAGCTTAGATTCTCCTCTTTCATTTGATACAACTCATTATGATGCATATTTCACGCATGAGTGATTAACATCAGTTTGAAGAGAGGAAACCGAAAAGTCGTTTGGCGGGCGGTATCTGAATCGGAATGACAAAGTTCTGTTTGTTTAAAGTAGCCCTTACATTTTCATAATTTTAGCAAACAAATTCGTTTTCACTGGCTGCCTGCCGTAGCAAAAAGCAGAATTGACAAAAGACCTAACTCCGTTTCGTTGACAATCAGCCATGCATGAAATCTTTCGTCCACGGCTGATTGTCAAACAAATCTGGTGAGCTCACTTCTTTTAGCCTTCACATCACCTAGTATGAAAGTAATAGAGGCTATCATATTTCATATAATAACATACACATATATAAATCTCAAATTAAGACAAATTTTCATCGTGCAATGCTATTCAATCTCGCCCTGCGGTCTCGATGAAATGTAACAGCACTCGGGGAAATTCTTAGCTTAATTGTCGTTTCATCGTAAACCATGTTATATTAAACTGCAGAGCATGCAATATCTACATGGCACATGTCTTTATAGTACATGTGCTACATTGTAAAAGTTAATTTGAAATTCACTTGCTCTTACCGCGATAACTCCTTATTGTCTCCATCGACGGTAACCTGTAGTCGAGAAAACATGCATTTGTTAACTCATTAGCTGTCACACCCTCCCATCATCTTTTCATTCTATTTTTCTTTCTGATTACTTTCTCCTGCTTAATAAGCGCAAGGAGTAAAGGCCCGCCATTCCACCATAGAAATATTTGCATTAATACAGGACATATAAAACGGCAAACCAATTGCAATGAAGAGAAAGATTCAAAATACAGGTAGGTCGCACGTTAGGAAAATGTAATTTTTTAGCGTTGTGCGATTCTTTTTATAGATAGAAAGCTCAGCGATGCAATACGGAAATGTTAGTGGTGTCTAATCTTGATACTGCAATAATTGGTATTCTAAGTTAGAGGGCATATGAAAACAATCATAAATTGTGCATGATGCATTTCTTAACATGTTTAAAAAGAGTTCTATTTATTTATATTATTTATTCGTCTTTTTTTAGTAGGGTGGCTCCATCAGTAGTTAAATACTGTTTTCCGTAGAGGCCCAAAATTGTAATCTTTTCAAGATTATCTAAACCATCCTGGAAGTTAGCAATATCTCAAATAAACTATAAAAAACAATTAACCTCGAAAATATCATCTGTCGGATCTCTTCGTCTCGAGCAAACTGAATCGGAAGGTTGCCACTGTTGTCCCGCACATCAGGTTTAGCGCCATTTTCCAACAGGTAGAACACCAGTGCCCTTTTTGCTGATAGCCTATTACGGTAGAAGTCTGTGGATATCTGTTAGAAGCATCGATCAAGAAATAATTTAAAGGGAAAGTTCTGAAGTTACTGATCCACAGGCAGCATCACAAAGAAAACAATTTTTTACATTGAAAAAACATTCGACTCCTCATTAATTTGCAGCAAAAAGTTGTCAAAATTATGAAAACAGAAAAATAGTACAATAGGTATTATACATCATTATCCATATAAGGTTCCCCAAGTGGTACAATTAATCAGTGTATTCAATAACCAGGACGACATATCAATATTGTTTTCATATTGCTCTGCTATGCATCCGGGAACTTCAACTGTCAATACAATATTGCACTATTTCTTTGAGCTCAACCGTGGGAAGGGGGGGGGGGGGGGGGAGTGAACACTCCTCCCCCCTCAACACCCGTCCCCGGAGCAAAAACCAAAACAAACATATTTTACTTTTTTGGGGAAAGGGGGGGGGGGGGCTTAAATAAAACACAGATAAAGGGTGTCTTTCAAATTCTAAAACACCCCCCCCCCTTGGTACCTAAAACAACCCCTGTTTATTAAGGATGGGGGGTTTTGAACACCAAAAACACGCCTTCGCTATGCCAATGCACAAATATAACATTTACACTCGTAAACAAATTTAATAACATAATTTTTGAGTTGACCGAAAACAAACACAAAACAATCAAAGATAAATTCGTGCATCAAAAAGAATATGTAAACCAAGTGAGGAGGAATGACGATACGTTTTTAAAAAATATTAATAATATATTGCATTATTGTAATTGCTTTATAGTGTTATTATTATTATTATTATTATCATTATTATTATTATTAATAATATTACTTTTTTTATGAAAATGTATCATTATTGTTAATATCACTATCGCATTATTATCAACCACATTCAACATCAAGTCTTTCTAAACTTTGAAACATTCATGCATAATGTAGGATAAGATAACCACCTAATTGATGTTGCCATATATTATACATTCGTCATTTAGTATTCATATGGAGCTATAGCCTATAGGTAGAAATGAATTAAAGAACCGATTTGTCTGACAGCGTGCTAACCTCCAGTTGTTAACGATTAATAACCGTGGTACCTTTTTGAGTGTCTCTGTGAGTTCCACATGTATATCCTCTCTGTAGCAGATCTTGATGGCATAATGAAGGCACGTCTGGCCATCGCCGTCGGACTGGATGTTGATGTCTGACCCATGTGATATCAACGTCTCAATCACCGAGGTGTAGCCATGATGTATTGCGTGGTGAATAGCAGCAAAACCGTTCGGATCAAGTTGATTGACGTTATTCTTTTTTTAACGAATATATAGGAAACATTATTTTATTTCATATGCTGTCAAAAGAGGCCGATTCCAACATACGTGAGGACACAATTGAACAGCATTCATCATAAAGAATAGTTCGCTTATTTTGAAAGATCTGTTCGCATGAGAACATCTAAATATGCTTGCAGTATATAGACACATACCATTCACAAGAAAGTAGAAAAAATTAGATGACTAGCAGGAAATAGAAAAGGGTATAAACGTATAAAAGGGATCTTTCAGCTGTCAAGGTAAAGTTGAATGATATCACCTATATTATATTAAAGGTACTTTGCTATCTCTGCGTATGGGGGTTCAATATTTTACTCAATATGCTATTTACACCAAGAAAAGTTTCACTTGAAATTGATACTGTAAAATTTAAGAAATATGATTCATTGCTCCTCTTAAAACTTACATTGATTAAATGATGAATAAAACACGTTTTGGAACTAAATACTTCATATTCAAGTAAGCAAAATAGATTAGCACCCACCTTCGAGCAAGCTGTCAAAGAACCATTACCGCTTGGGTCGTTTTGATAGGGCAGTTGATCTCGAGCTGTATGTACATCGATGTTCAAGGCATTCATATTGCCCCCCTGTGACAGTAGGAATACATATACATCTAGGCAGTCATTTTGGAATGCATGGCGCGATGCAGTACAACCATATTTATCACCCTTATTCACGTCAGCTACTTGGCTAATAAGGTATTTTGTTACCTCAAGACGACCATATGCTGCAGCAGCGTGCAATGCGTTCAAACCATTTATATCGCCAATATTTACATCAGCCCCCTGAGTGATGAGATATTTGGCGACATTCAATTGACCATTCCTTGCGGCACCATGTAAGGCGGTCCGTCCCTCATGGTTGACCCCATTAACCGAAGCCCCTTCATTGACCAAGCATTTTGTGAACTCAAAGTGACCATTCCATGCAGCAATATTGAAGGCATCTGAACCATCGTTATTGCATTTAGTGACTTCAACTCCTGCGTTGATTAGGTACTTAAGAAGATCGTAATGGCCATTCTCTGCTGTACTGTGTAACGCGTTCGAACCATTGTTGGTACAGATATTCACATTAGCTCCTTTACCGACTAGAAGTTCTGCGACACTACGATGACCATTCCCCGCAGCATAATGTAGAGCAATTCGCCCTTCAAGATCCCTTCGATTCACGTTAGCGCCATTGCTGATAAGACATGATGTAACATCAAGATGGCCATTTCCTGAAGCAATGTGTAGAGCATCTGAGCCTTCCTTGTTGCCCTTATTCACCTCTGCTCCTTTGCTGATAAGATATCGAGTGATGTCAAGATGCCCATTCTTTGCCGCGCTATGTAGAGGATTCCAGCCATCGTCATCAGCACAATTTACTTCAACCCCGTTATCGATAAGATACTTTGTCATATTGAGATGACCGTTTTTACTCGCATTATGTAAAACAGTCATGTTGTAATTATTTCTCACATTGATATCTCCTCCGTTCTGGATGAGATATTCCAGAATAGTAACATGACCATTTCCTGCGGCACTATGCATGGCGGTTCGGCCTATACAATTTCTCATGCCTATCGATGCTCCTTCATTGATCAAACATTTTGTGACCTTGATGTAGCCATTCTGTGCAGCCCTATGTAATGCAGTCGAACCGTCGTTGTTCCCCATATTTACATCAGCCTCTTGGCTAATGAGATATTTGGTTACTTCCAAAAGACCCTTATCTGCAGCTTCATGTAAGGCAGTCCAACCTTCTGTATTGCCCTTATTTATACTTGTGCCTGTACTAATTATGTATGCAGTAACGTCAAGATTGCCACTTAGTGCCGCTGTATGTAAGGGAATCCATCCATGGTTATCACCCTTATTCACCTGAGCTCCTTGACTGATGAGATATTTTGCGACATGCAGATGTGCACTCCTTGTTGCACTGTGTAAGGCACTCCAGCCATCACAATTGCTTTTGTTCACATCAGCTCTATGTTTTATCAGACACTTGGTTACATCAATATGACCGTTCTGTGAAGCGATGTGTAAGGATGTCCAACCACTGTTATCGCCTCTATTCACGTCTGCTCCTTTACTGATGAGGGTTTCAACGGCATCAAGGCGGCCATTGCATGCAGCACTTCGTAATGCAGTGCGACCATTACTGTCACACACATTGACGTTAGCACCTTGGGTGATTAGATAGTTGATGATGTCAACGTGGCCATTCAATGCAGCAATGTGTAATGCAGTTTTACCATCCTTGTCACCTTCAGCTATCTGGGCCCCTTGATTAACTAAATATGTAGTTACTTTTAGGTGATTATTTGCAGCAGCACCGTGTAACGATGTCCTTCCACCATTGTCGCCTTTATTAATTTCAGCTCCGTGGCAAATCAGAAACCGGGTGACATCCAGATGACCATTCACCGAGGCGACGCGCAGAGGAGTGTCTCCATTCATGTCTCCTGGATTAACATCGGCATCGCTTCCATAACTGATTAGAAACTTAATCACATCTATGTGACCTTTTTCTGCAGCACTGTGTAAGGCATTCCTACCCTTGTCATTCTGCTTGCTTATGTCGGCTTCCCGACCTACTAGATATTTGGTGATCGCAACATGACCTTTTCTCGCTGCAAAGTGTAAAGCAGTATTTCCATCGACGTCACCCTCATTTACGTCAGCTCCCCGGCCCAGTAGAAATGTGATTGCGTCAGAATGGTTATTCTCGGCAGCAATATGTAACGGGGTCCATCCATTATTATCGCTTTTATTCACATCAGCTCCGCTATCCACCAGATGTTTGATTATATCAATGTGACCCTTCCAAGTAGCACTGCGTAAGGCAGTCCTACCACCATTATTGGTCTTGTGTACATCAGCTCCATGTTCGATCAGATATTTGACGACATCCAGATGGTTCCCCCATGCAGCTCCATGTAAAGCAGTCCGCCCATCGTTGTTTCCCTTGTTCACGTCAGCTCCACGGCCGATTAACAGTGCAATTACTGGAAGATGGCCATTCCATGCTGCACTGCGTAAAGGAGTCCTCCCTTCGCTATTTCCTTTATCCATATCTGCCCCACTTCCTAGCAGGTACTCGGTGACCAGCCAGTGACCATTCAGTGAAGAAATATTCAAGGCAGTCCATCCAGTGTTGTCCGATTTATTTACATCTGCTCCTCGGCTAATTAGAAATGCTGAAACACCTTTATGTCCACTCTGAGCTGCACATATTAAGGGAGTCCTGCCATCGTTACTACAGCTATCCAACTGAGCTCCTTGGCTAGTCAGATATCTAGAGACATCAAGTCGACCATTACATGCAGCTGTATGAAGTGCAGTCCAACCTTGATCATCTGGCATATTTACCTCAGCTCCTTGACTGATGAGATATTTGATGACATCAAGATGACCATGTTTTGCAGTAATGTGGGCGGCGGTCAGGCCATCCTTATCACGTTGGATCTTGTCGGCTCTATTACGAAGTAAGCATTTCGTGATTTCAAGATGACCCCGTCTTGCAGCAATATGTAAGGCAGTTGAACTGTCTTTATTTGCTGTGTTTACCTTAGCTCCTTCACTGATCAAAACTCTGGCGACTTCAAGATGTCCATTTTCTACAGCATTGTGAAGTGGGGCCTGGCCTTCATTATTGACCTTGTTCAGCTTAGCTCCGTTGGCGATGAGGTATTTGGTGACATCAAGGTGACCATAACCTGATGCGCAATGTAAGGCCGTTAGGCTACGATTATTGGTCATATTTACGTCAGCTCCATGACTTATAAGAGATTTTATGACTTCGAAAACACCTGTGTCGGCAGCTGTATGCAGAGGGGTTTGACCGTCATTATTACCCTCATTCACTTCAGCTCCTTGACTGATTAGATATTTCGCTACGTCAAGGTGACCACTTTGTGTAGCAATATGTAATGCATTTCCACCCTCGTTATCGCTCTTATTCAAATCAGCCCCACGGTCGATAAGGTTTTGGGTAAGCGCAAGATGGTCGTTCCACGCGGATAAGTGTAATGCAGTAGTACCATTGTTGTTGACCTTGTTTACATCAGCTCCCTGAGTGATTAGATACTTGGTAACGTGTGTATGTTTATTCAGTAAAGCAATCATTAAAGGTGTCCAGCCAGCATTGTCGCTTCTGTTTACATCAGCACCCTTTCCGACCAAATATTTCACTATATGAAGATGTCCATTCCATGCAGCACTTCTTAAAGCGGTCCTTCCGTCGGTGTTGACCTTAGTTACATCGGCTCCATGACTAACCAGACAGTTAATGACATCTAAATGACCATTCCAAGCAGCGGCGTGTAATGCAGTTCTGTCGTCATTGTTTCCCTTATTTACATCGGCACCATGAGTGATAAGACATTTGATGACTTGAATATGACCATTCCAAGCAGCACTTCGTAAGGCAGTCCTGCCAACATTGTTTCCTTTGTTAACGTCAGCTCCATGTGTGATTAGGTATTTGACGACATCGAAATGACCATTTTGTGAGGACAGATTTAGTGCAGCCCATCCATCTTCATCTCTCATGTCAACTTTCCCTCCTTCCTTCATTAAGAGCTTGGTGACAGGTAGTTGCCCATTCAATGCCGATGTGTGCAAGGCTGTCCTTTCCTTGTTGTTGCACTTATTGACCACAGCTCCATGATTGGTTAGAGTTTTGGCAACATCCAGATTACCCTTCTCGGCTGCAATGTGTAAGGCAGTGAAGCCATTGTCTAGGCCTTTTTGTACATCGGCTCCTTGAGAAATCAAATATTCCACAAGACTTGTATGTCCATTTTGTGCAGCAACATACAAAGCGGTAGACCCGCCACTAGCGCAACTATTCACATCAACTCCTACACCGAGTAAAGACTTGATAATATGTAGATGGCCATTCAACGCAGCCGAGTATAATGCATCTGTTCTAGTGTTCTTTCTCGTATTCACATCAGCTCCTTCATTGATTAAATATTCAGAAACTTTTGGATGATTTCTCTGTAATGAAATTGTTAGTGGTGTCCAACCATCACTATCGCTCCTATTTATATCAGCCCCTTGAGTGACCAGATATTTTGCTACATCCAGGTGGCCATGCCATGCAGCACTGCGTAGGGAGGTCCTTCCATCGTCAGTAACCTTGTTTACCTCAGCTCCGTGAGTAATGAGAAGTTTTGCGACATCTAAATGGCCATTCCAGGCAGCAGCATGCAAAGCAGTCCTTCCGTCATTCCGTACTTTATTCACTTCAGCACCATGACTGATTAAGCATTTAGTGACCTGGAGATGGCCATTCCACGCAGCGTTACGTAATGCAACCCTTCCGACATTATTGCTCTTATTCACATCAGCTTCTTGCGTAATAAGATATTCAATTATCTTTAAATGCCCATGTAATGCTGCAGTGAGAAAGGGGGTGTCATCATTATGATTTCCTTTGTTCAGATCACCTCCACGGGTCTTCAGATATTTGATAACATTAAGATGGCCATATTCTGCAGCAATGTTTATTGGCGTCCAGCCTTCGTTTGTACCTTTGTTAACATCAGCTCCCTGGTTCATTAGATACTTGGTGATTTCAAGGTTACCTTTCTCTGCACTTTTGTGCAAAGCAGCCCATCCATCCTTGCTGCATTCATTCACATCAGCTTCGTGACTTACTAGGCACTCGATGACATCAACGTAACCACCCACGGTTGCAAGGTATAAGGCAGTATAGCCCTCATTATTGGGCGTCCTGACGTCAGCACCTTCATCTATAAGACATTTGGTTGCACCAACATGTCCAGTTTGTACAGCAAGGTACAGCGGCGTAATTCCACTATTATCGCGCTTGTTCACGTCCGCTCCTTGACTGATAACATACTTCATTACATCAATGTCATCGTTCCTTACTGCAAGATGTAGCGCAGTGGTACCGTTATTGCTGCATATATTCGCAACAGCTCCATGGTCTATGAGACATTTAGTAACACTAAGATGACCATAATGCGAAGCAATGAGCAGGGCGGTCACACCGTCTTTGTCGACCTTATTAAGGTTAGCCCCTTTGTTGAATAGAAATTGGGTGAGGTCCACGTTGCCATTCTGTGCAGCAATATGTAAGGCAGTCCATCCATCCTTATCGCCTTCATTTACATCAGCTCCTTGGTTGATTAAAAAGCTAATGACATTATCATGCCCATTCCATGTGGCACAAGTCAAGGGACTCCAACCTTCATTATCACAGCTTTTGAAATTAGCCCCTTGCTCAAAAAGATAGCTTACGACATCAAGATGGCCATTCCATGCAGCAGTGCAAAAACATGTTCTACCACTGTTGTTGCATTGATTTACATCAACACCTTGTCTGGTTAGGTGTTTGATGATATCGATATGACCCTTCTCTGCAGCAATGTGTAAAGCAGTACAACCGTCTGCGTCGCACTTATTGACATCAGCTCCTCTGTCGAGCAGATATTCAAGTACACCAAGATGACCCCTCTCTGAAGCTAGGTGTAAAGCAGTTTTTCCATCACTGGTTTCCTTATCGACTTCAGTTCCTTGACTAATGATATATTGAACGATATCAATTTCGCCACTTCTTGCAGCAATGTGCAAAGCGGTCAGACCATCCTTACTATCAATGTTCACATTAGCTCCATTACTAATCAGAATCTTCATGAAATGAAGTTGACAGTTGAAAGTCGCACGGTGGAAAGCGGTGCAGCCATCAATGTTACCTTTGTTCACTCTAGCTCCTTTATTGATCAAAAAATTGGTAACATCAAGATCACCACTTGCTGCCGCAATGTAGATCGGTGTCTGACCGTGGCTATTCCTTGCATTTACATCAGCTCCTTCGTTTAATAATATTTCTACGTTTTCAACGTCTCCGTCTGCTACGGCTCTATGGAGGAATTCCATCTTTCCTTCACACACGTTTGATAATGGAATAACCAACTTCTATACGCCCTGTATACGCCCCTGCATAACTGCCATAACCACAGCTAACAGCTGTCCCCAACCCTAATCCTTGTCTGAAATTCAACGCCTTAATAACCGACACTATTTCAAAACCTTCGTTAGCAATATCCAGGTCTCGCCACTGACAAATGTATATAATTATATTTCAAAAACGGAGTGAAAAAACGACGATGTTATGCTAATGATTGCAGAGTAAAAAGTGCTAGCGCAGTTGGCGGAATGAGAATGGACAACGAAACCAGAGCATTTTGTAGAAATGACTATCCAATCAGGGACATGCTACCATGTCCCTGATCCAATATTATAAATAATTGCTGTCAAGTGCATCGCACTCGGACAGATCTTTCATGTGTGCTTATCACAAGTGCTTGGTGGTGGTCAAATGATAAGATAAACAGTTCAGAGTTCCCTCCCAGCCCAAAAGTAAGTTATATCAATATCAATATCTCCTTTGTTTCAATAAAGGGGGCGCTAATGCGAAGATTAAAGTAAACAAGATACCAAGATTAATTTGAGTTGATGTTTGTCTATTTCCTTTTTACAAATCTCCCGAGCATGTTTTGCCCCTTGTAATAAAGGTTTTCCCTCCATTTAAAAAACTGTTTTTCTTCATTCACCTTTACATTTTCGTTCTGTGTCTTTCCAAAACGTTGTTGTCAAATTCGTATTTGTTTATGCATTTCCTATTTTTCCCAATAAATTGTAATATGTTTAATCTAACGTCACAAAAGAAATATCAAATATTGCCAAGCTAGGCTGCCAACGTTACATTGTATGGACCAATTTCGTCATTCTGCAATCGCTTTCATCATTCGAATTCGTCATTCGATAAGAAAAATTAACTTAAAGAGAAATCAGAAGTCGAAATCAGTCATTCGTATGGATTAAACTAATGGACAAACAGATTGACCACACTCGAATCTCTTGTTTAAATAGGGTTTATATTCTAGAAATTGATTATGTTACAAACTTGATTTTCGAATGTTAAAAATAATAACGGCAAGACACCTTCAACTATAATATATATGTATATGATCCATAAAAATGCACTACAGTTCGTATACAAAAAAATGTAACTAACTTTAGTAGCTTCTAGTAAAAAAGTTATACATTATGTGACCTTGACTCATATTTCATTGTAAGGAATAATTAATAATCTGTCTAATTATACCATTTAAAGAATTTTGCTGCCAAGAATGACTGACAAGCAGGCTTTTCTAAAAGTATTGTTAAAATCCACTTTTACCAAGTTTGGGCTGAAGCAATGAATGTGGGTCAAAAGCTATTATGTGTGGGTTATCTCATTCCATACACAAATATTCATCTACTCACAATGACTATTAGGCAGTTGAAAAGAAATGGTGTTGATGTAAATTCAAACACAAGAAAATGCTCATTATATGCAAAATGTATGACAATCTCTTCGTTATGATGAGTACAATATAAGGTGACCCATTTTATTGAGTGATACAAAGTGGATAAAGTTTATTTTGGTTGTTATCTTTTATCATAAAAGTCTGCTGTCAATTTCTTTGATATTTATCATCATAATGTGTTTTCTTGCATTTGGGTGTAGTTACCTTTGAGTTTTCATTCGCTATTCGAGATACAAAACCTCATGCTCCTGACCCTTGTGAAATGGCGCAGCTGACAAGTGAGCAGAGAGAACTTATATTATGAGACAAGAAGTTATTAGGCTGTTCAAAATAATTCAAGGTAATCCCGTGCATTGAAATAAAGTTCTGTGGAAACCTAGATACAATGCATCATTTATCACAATGAAGCACTGAAGCACGATGCATAATTAAGCTTTTAACAGGATTTAAGACCAAAGAAGCACGTGTCTGCGACCTGACCCACATTCTTTAATCCTTAAGCCCAAACTTGGTACAAGGCGATTTCGACGAAACTTTGTAAAGACCTTTGTGCTCATTCATCCGTAGCAGAAATATAATGAATAGGGTATAATTGGACAAAAAATAACTTACTCTTCATCAGGAAATCAATTTCAAAGTCATATTGGATATGACTTTTTAATCAGGATCTACCAAAGTTTGGAAGACTTTTTTATACGCACTGTGTTATATAATGAAATGAAGGTAAGATGGGTTAAAAGTCAAGTATACGTTCCTTCATTCATTTCCTCTTTTGTTTTCAGTTCCAAAAACTAAATGAAACAACATCACATGATGGCATGTGCAGGACATGGTTGATAATCAGAAATCTAAAAAGAAATTACAATGAATAAACAATTTACGTAAACATTTCCATAATGTACAAGGGTAGGCATAATTCGATATTTTTTTTCGATTACCCGGTAAACACCTGAACAAGACAAGACAAGAAAACATGAAAAGATGTTCAGAAATGCAAAGGCCGACTGCCAAGTCAAAGGGGCTCCAAAGGCTTGCAAATTGACAGTAAATGGAACCGAAGAGATTCGAGGGGAGCGCGCCTCGAATTTCGTCGGTTCCAATTACTTTCAATATGAAGTATTATGTTTTAGGGGCCCACCATTCTTTGTATGCATTTCAGAACAAACATTTTGGCTGTAAATGTTAAAAGTGCTCTAATAATGAACAATACAATAAGATGTAGTATACGTTAAAACCACAGGGCCCCGGAAGTTGATCCAAATAGGCATTAAGAATCAGATACCAGTCGAGATGACTGTTTAAACTATATATTTTGGAGGTTATGAGCGCATAGTAAATCTCAATTTCAGTAGAAAAATACGACATTTAGTTGGTATGAGGCTTTAGTGCGGAATATGTCTAACGTACCCAAAATCTGATTTTATGGTCGCAAATATAACACTAATGACTCATCAGGGGTCATCAATTTGTGGGACGCGTGTTCCACGGTTTAAATCATAGCCAAACGAAAATGAAGAGTATGGGACGCCGTGGTGAAGTGAATGAAGTTTATTCGTTTTTAATAAATAAAAAACGGAAACCCCTGCATTGTACAGAAGATAAACAAAAAGCATCATAAGTACAATAATCACATTATACAAATCATGCAAGTCATCATACTTGATTGTGATTAAATTTCTGTAGACAAATGCAGTACAGTTCAGTTCAGTTCATATACATTGAAATGCAATTAAGAAACCAAGATATAAATACATAGTATTCAATATTATATGTAAATGCATGTATAGATATCAAACAGTCATGACTCCAATCAATATTATTGAATACATAACATAAAAATTCCTACGCAAACTCACCCTAGACTAAATGTCACACGGGTAAGAAATAATACTACGTCATCGTCTGTTGTAGCTTTGTAGCGTGGTTTGTATAAAAGACACCTCAAGTTACGCCTCAGCGGCTGTATAAATGGTGCAACAAAAACAGGCTAGTACATTGACGGCTTAAGCGTGTCGGTTGGCGTAAAGTAAAACAACCAGCTTCGCTTAAAGCAAGTGGACGAATGTCCGTTCTATTAAATGCCCATCAGGGCCTTGCCTGACATAGCGCGCATCCGGAAGGACTACTTTCCGAGCATGAATATACATCCTTCTGAACTAAGTATAATAATCAATTTTAGGATAGAACAATAAAACATATATGAGAAAATATCATAATTTCATTATGATACATTTAACTTTACCTACAAACAATTTATAGATAAATAATCAAGGGACTACTTTTTCCTTAACGTAAGTACACAGACCCACGTGACCATAAAAGTAATGAGGCTCCGGGTCTGACACGTATGTTTTAAATTAGACACACCCAATATGCTGTACGGTGTTCTTAAATAAAAAAACAAGTTTTAAAATGGTAAAAACGAGTTTGGTCACTACAGCATCAAACTATATAGTGAGATGATATATTTTCTTTTTTAAGACATTTGGAAGTGTGTTCTATTAAACAAATTGGCAAGTCAATCTCTTTAACATAATTTGGGGCACCTGAAGGGAAACCTCGAAGCTATTCATAACTATCCCTGACATGTGTACTGTAATTCATGTATAATCTATTCATTTCCAAAATGTATGAATTGTTTATCTTTCTCCATGTTGATTTTCGTTAGGTGATGTGTTCAGATTTGGCCTTCTTTAGATATGTGAAGAGTGGCGTTACATGTGCTTATAAACTATCATTGTCTAGCAAGCTCGCGTGGGGGACCGAATTGAATTTTATCAAGTAGTACAAGCAATTTGACATTAAGTACCTTGCACTAATTTCATGATTGTTTTTCAGTTTGATATTAAGCGACGAGGGAGGTGGCAGCATATTGATAGAATGGCACCAATGTGTCCAGGAGTATCTAAGAGGCTGTTCACACCGCAATGAGATAGCGCGGGCTATCGTAGCACCCCCTTTTTTCTAGCGCGCGCTAGACCGCGCTATCTCTCGTGGACCACCCCCAAGAGGTGCTCCAGTGGCACGCCGTTTTGGCTCGCCGTGGCTCGCTGTTGGGCGGACCGAAACGACGTTGTACCTTCCACACCGCAGAGATAGCGCGGTCTAGCGCGCTATCTCTGCCGGTGTGAACAGCCTCTAAGTTTATTCAAGATGTACAGTTTAGAGCCCATTTGTTAAAAACTTGGTTAGATGCCAATAAAGAGACAAATGACCAGAGGTTGCAATCCACGTATCACTCAAGGGACAATAGTAAACAGATAAACTGAATACTTGGGTTATCATTAACTTAAAATAAATTTCCGTAATTATGATACTGATGGTCATATTTTATGACCTGATACTTACCTTTGATATTTGATTTCTCCAAACTCATCTTTGAAAACCGATAAAAAGACGCTCCCTGATCATTTTGTATTCAATAATATGCCGTCGCAATTTGTATGGTGGCTCCTAAGGGACACGCAAACGCAAAATTTGACGTACACCTATGCAACAATTTTGTGGATTTTCACGTCTTTGACGTGAAAATCCACGAAATTAAAGTATACCTATGCAAGAGTTTTATTGTCTTTTTACGTCCAAGACGTGAAGAAAAAAAATCTGCGTCCAATCAGGGACGTCTGCGTGTCCCTTTTGGGAGACGCAGACGTAAATATCGGACGCAGATTTTCATGTCTGCGTGTCCCTTCAGGGCCATTGAGTACAGAAATACGAAAAAATTACCAAGCAAAGGTATACGTCAATTTTGTGGATTTTCACGTCTTGGACGTACAAAACTAAAAATGTGTTGCATTGGTATACGTCAAATTTTGCGTTTGCGTGTTCCTTAAGAGTCACCATAAATTTGTTTGCTTGTTGAAACGTGGGTATACCCATTTTCAACATCCTCGTCCTCACCGTAACCCAGTGAACGACAACATAATCCAGCTGCGCATGAATATTTCCCATTTTTCGCTTGATGGTATGAATATGTTTAGCGTACAAGTATTTGTTTCACTTTCATGTATTTATTGTGCTTATTCAAAGGCGGATTCAGGCAATTTCGAAATTTAAGAATACAACATCATTTTTAAACATTTTCCCTGTAGTTAACAATAATTAATAAAGAATTTAAACAGAATAATATTTTCTCATCAATATCAGAATCTAGGACAACGTTCGTATAGTCTACCTTGCGAACAGTTCTATTTGATTTTAATATGCTTTAAGAGAAAGTTAGTTAATAATCAGTGGATAACAGTATACAAGTTTATTGATGCGATAGAGGCAGATTGATTATTTTGTACATAATAATCAAAATATACTATGATGTTTTTGGAATCACCCAAACCTAAATTTTTGCTTAGGTTCACATGTACTGCACACAAAAAGGAGTGTACGGGACTACACATTCAGCAGGAGGGTTAGGTTCATTCTGTTTCTGGTCATATTTCGAATATGGGGGCATTTGTAGAGCAATCTTTCAGGGGATATTTATACTACGATATCTTTTCTTAAACTTACATACACCAAATTAGCATTTCACAAATTATTTCTTATCTTTACCAGAACTCATTCTTCTCGAAAACCTTTAAACTCTCACAAGGTATTAGCTTCCCGGTCATTGCAAATATCTCCTCATTTAGTGAAGGTATTGAAATGGAAATCTACGTGTAAAGAGAGAGAGAGAGAGAGAGAGAGAGAGAGAGAGAGAGTGTGTGTGTGTGTGTGTGTGTAAGAACTGAAATGGATTAGAGGAAATAATAGGCAGTGTAGCTATGATTTTAGAGTTCTGTATTTCTTAAAAAGCGTTTCCCGCGTAAGAAAGGCGTCGTTCAAATGTAATGGCAACGCGATCGAAATGACGTTTCGCAATCAAATAAAAAAATACATTTGCTTTCGGTGATCATTGTGATATTTCAGAGTAGAGGGGAGGGGGGATGTTCGCGTAGCTGGTAAAAGCCTTTCTCAGAATGACACCCTTTTACAGCAAGCAAATATTAGCTAGTTCCATTACATGGGACACATTGTACGATGCAAGAGTACGTGTATTTTGAGTTGATATGCCAGGAGGTATTCAAATATATCTTTCATTAAAAGAGATGTACAACTTGTATTTTAAATTTCATTTCAGAATAATCATGATAATAACAATGTGTGTCTGCTTGAAGGGCAGTCAGATTTTAGATCATTTTTTGGCCAAATTTTGAAACTTGGTGCCAATCAAGAATTCATGGGAATTAATCAGCATTGGAACAGGTGGATAAAGATTGAAATCCGCATTTCAAAGGTAAA